>JACSCI010000956.1:0-22386 GCA_016801065.1 Sceloporus tristichus
TGGGCATGCGGTTTCCTCTACCTTCTATATTTCCTAGCATGATTGTCCTTCCTAATGAGTCATGCCTTCTTGTGATGTGTCCAAATACGACAGCCTCAATTTAGTCCTCTTGGCTTCCAGAGAGAGTTCTGTCTTGATCTGCTTTAGAACCCATTTGTTTGGCTTTTTGGCTGTCCATGGGATCCTTTGCACTTTTCGCCACCATCGCATCTCAAATGAGTTGATTTTCTTCCTCTTGGCTTTCTTAACTGTCCAGTTCTCACATGTGTCTAAAGTGATGAGGAATCCCATGACTTGGATGGTTCTAGTTTTACTTCTCACTTGTTTATCTTTAGGATCTCCTCTAGTTCTTTCATCGCTGGCCTCCCCATCCCTAGTCTTCCTCTGATTTCTTGACTGCAGTCTCCATTCTGATCAATGCTTGATCAAAGGTACAGGAACTCTTTAACTCTTTCGATTTCCTCACAGTCTAAGTTGAATTTATGCAGCTTCTCCATGGTCGCTATTTTTGTTTTCTTTATGTTCAGCAGTAATCCTGCCTTTACACTTTCACATCAGCCCTTTTCACATTATATACAAACAGTTAGTCGAACATCTACGCAAAGGCCTGACTTTCAGTGTCACACCACTGATCACAACACACATAGTGGTTTCGTGGGCACATCATACATGTCATCACACACCTCATCCCTTTGCTGTTTTGCTTCTTAGTGTGTGAGGATCTGTTTCTCTCACAATTTTTCTTCACACTGATTTTTTTCCTTCTATCCCCATGGCTTTTCTTTCTATTAATCTCCCACTTCACTTTCTCTTTTTCTCTCCCTCCTCTCCCTCCATGTTTTCCTTTTGTTTAAGAAAAAAAGAAACTACGTTCCTGACTCTCTAAGACTTATCCCTAGACGCAACTTGAAGAAAACCAACCAAATATGAACTAAGGTATCAAATCTTGGTTTGTTTTAACCAGAGTTTACCCATAAAAAGCAACGCTGTAGCTTCTCCAAAGGATTCTTTAAAATTGAGTAGGTGGAGCTAATTAGTTTGAGTCTTAATACTTTCGTGGGGAGAAAGGAAGCCTCAGATCTTACCTAAATGCATTGCTGGTCACTTCTATCCTGACCGTCTTCAATAAAGTTTTTCCAATAAAAAAAGAATTAGAAGCAAATGCTTTCAAACCCCTTCTCTAGTGAACAAAAAGTGGAGGGCAGAGTATGAGAGCTCAAGGCTCATACACTATTCATGTCACAAGAAACCACGGTTTCCCATTACAATAATACCAGGGCAGCATGTACATTAGATAGAGCTTTAAGCACCAAATGCTGAAAAACACACTCAGTAGCACACAGAAGATATAAGGAAAACTGTCGCATGGAGCAGGTCAGTGTCACCAAAAGTGGAAGAAGAAGAAGAAGAAATGTTTTATATACTGCCTCATATGGAGATCTCTGGTCAGCTATATCAGTAACAGACTTCCCTCGGGTGATATTCTCCTGGCGTTTTTGGACTACAAATCCCTATCAGTTCCTATAGTGGAATGATATACACAAGTTACTGGTCAAAATATCTACCCAGGGCTGACTCTGCTTAGCTTCTAAGACCAAATGGGCATTGGTGCCTTTAGAGCTTTTAGGCCAAATACACAACACTACAAGCGAATTCCCACAACTCTTGTGCAGCTGCTGTGTCTTCCCACATACAGACACATCTTGGAAATCCTTGAGTGAAAGGGCAATAGATGGCATTAAGGAGAGCATCACTTTCATCAGACCCAACATGGACCCCTAAGCCTCTTCCTCATGTACTGAAGGTAGACAAAATAGAATGGGAAATGGCCGTAATATAGCCATAGTTCAGCATGTTTCCATTTCATTAACTTCAAAAGGAATCATTAATGATGCATTTGGGGCCTATAATTCTATGTGTACTAATCTTGGAGAAGGAAAATAAACCATAGGTTTGGACCACAGATGTGTCCCCAAAGGAATCAATAGGATCCTTAACTGGATCATACAAAATAAATCTCTCTTACAATGCAACCATTTTCATTTCCTAGCAGCCACTCAGGCATCTTACAAATTCAACATCTTTAATTTAAAAACAGCATCAGAGAAGAAGAGAGGGGGCAAACTCGACTTCGAAAGACCCATTTAGGATTAGGGCAATTAAGGGAGCTCTTATATATCACCTATAATAGTATTATAATAGCTATTGCCACCATCCTTTGTTCATTCTGATCTCAGTCCACAATCATTTAATTGTGTGTGCGTGTGTATGTATATGTCTGTATGCATATATGTGTGTATATGTGCATATGATCTTACAATACTGTACTCCAAGCATCTGAAAAAGGTTGTATCTGCACTGCAGAAATAATCCAGTTTGGCACCACTTTGACTTCCATGGCTCAATGCTATGGAATCCTGGGAACTGTAGTTTCTTGTGGCACCAGAGCTCTCTGACAGAGAAGGCTAACACAAAACTCACAAAACTATAATTCCCAGAATCCCATAGCATTGAGCCAAGGCAGTTAAAGTGGTGTCAGGTTAGATCATTTCTGAAGTGCAGATGCAGCCGAAATGAATCACAACCCACAGAAGCTGATGCTGAAATTAAACCCTTAAGTCTTTACTTGCTTTGTTGTTATTAGCTGCCTTCGACTCACAGCAACGCTGTGGATGAGCCACCTCCAAACCCCTCTATCCTCCATTGCTCTGCTCAGGTTCCCTTGATTCAGCCCCATAACCTCCTCACTTATGTCTAGCCATTTGGCATGCGGCCTTCCTCTCTTTCTACTCCCTTCTACCTTTCCTAGCATTACTCTCCTTCTTAATTAATCATGCCTCCTCATGATGTGGCCAAAATACAACAGACTCAGTTTAGTCATTTTGGCTTCCTGTGACATTTCAGGCTTGGTCTGTTCTCGGACCCATTTGTTTGTCTTTGTGACTGTCTGTGGTATCCTTAGCCCTCTTCTCCAGCACCACATCTCAAATGAATTCATGTTCTTCTCATCCACTTCCATTACTGCCCAGCTCTCACAGCCATACATGGCAACAGGGGATACAATGGACTGGACATTAGTGCTCAGTTGTATATCTTTAGACTTTAGGACCTTTCCAGTCCCTTCATGGCTACCCTTCCCATTCATAGTCTTGTTTCGATTTCTTGACTGCAGTTTCCCATTCTGATCAATGTTTGCTCCAAGATACAAGAAACCTTTTAACTTCCTCATTATCTAGGTTGGATTTATGTAGATCTTCCCTAGACATTATTTTTGTTTTCTTTATGTTCAGTAACAAGCCTGCCTTTGCCATTTCTTCCTTGACCTTCCTTAGTAATTGTTCCAAGTCCATGGTGTTTTCTGATAGTAGCATTGTATTGTCCATGTATCTTAAGATTGCTGATCTTCCTTCCTCTTATCTTCCCTCCTCCTTTTCAAACCAGCTCTTCATTTATTTTCTGCATGTAAACTGAACAGTTGGGGTGATAAGAGGCAGCCTTTTGCCAATTGAGAACTATTCTGTTTCTCCATGTTCTGTTCTGACAGTAGCCTCTTGTCCTGAGTACAGATTCCCCATCAGGACTATCAGAGGCGTTGGCACTCCCATGGCTTTAAGGGCTTTCCATAGCCTTTCATGATCTATGCAGTCAAAGGCTTTGTGTTAGAATCCTGTTAGTATTCTACCAGATAGTGTTTGTAGTGTAGTATAGTAGTTGGGGGGATGATGGGGCTTTAGCTGCAGTAGAAGGATAGATAGTGATAGTAGTGCATAGCAGGGCCAGGTGTCTTATCTAGTGGCCTTGAAGGCCTGGCTCTTCGAGCGCTCAGAGCTGGGAATGTGCTTTCACTTCTGTGGGAACCAGGAGGGGCTTCGCTTGGCGGGTTTCTGCTTGGGAGGGAATTTGGCTTTTGGGGATTCTGTTACTTTGTCTTTGGGAGGGTGTGGTCAGTCTCAGCTAAGAAGCTGAGTGAGGCACATGTCTGATTCTGGAGCTATCAATAAAGTGCTGTTGATTATATCAATCAAGCTGACTGGTTGATTGTCTGGAATTCTGGGTGCTAACTCTGACACTTTGCTATAGTGACCAGTGTTTCACAAACTCTGGTTTTCCAACTGGTTTGGACTTTACTGGTCAGTAAACAGGGGAGCTGTAATCCTGGGAACAAGTTTAAGAAACACTGCTATAGTCTATTAAGCACACAGTGATTCTTCCCCCTGGAATGCCTCTGTACAGTCACACAACTACAAATCCCAGAATTCCATATCACTAAGAACCATGGCAGTTAAAGGTGCACTATTTCTGCAGTGTAGATGCAACCAAAATGAATTACAACTCAGAGTTGGAAGAGACCACAAGGGCCATCCAGTCCAACCCCATTCTGCCATGCAGGAACTCTTAATCAAAGCATCCCTGACAGATGGCCATCCAGCCTCTGCTTAAAGACCTCCAAGGAAGGAGACTCCACCAAAATCTCCGAGGGAGTTTGTTCCACTGTCAGACAGCCCTTTCTGTCAGGAAGTTCCTCCTAATGTTGAGGCGGAATCTCTTTTCCTACACTTTGCATCCATTGTTCTGTGTTCTAGTCTCTGGAGCAGCAGAAAACAAGCTTGCTCCATTCTCAATATGGCATTTCTTCTAATATTTAAACAGGGCTATCATACCACCTCTTAACCTTTTCTTCTCCAGGCTAAACATCCCTCGTTCCCTAAGTCCTTCCTCATAAGGCATGGTTTCCATATCCTATATAAAAAATTCTGCTTCAGACTCAATAATGGCCTTTCCTCTTCTGTGAAGAACACTGCAGCATCTGAAAAGGTGATCTGCAATAGAAAATAGTCCTCATCCAGAGAGTGATTAAGGAGGGAAGCACATGGTGGATCCCAAATATGATTTGATCCCTTCAGGATATCAATAGAGTGGGACATATTGGAATATCCTCCCTTTCTCTTTTCCTTAGCTCCCTGGATCTACAAGAACGGGGTGAATGGGAAAAGACAAGGCTGCAATCTTTCTTCCTGGTCATCTAGATTTCTCCTGGGATGGGAGTATTTGTTTAGCAATGAAAGCTCTTCCCTGGAGGTCTTCCCAATTTGCTTTACTAAACTGACAGAAGTCTATGGCAGCATCACCCAATAATCAGCTTTATTTATTTATTTATTTATTTGATTTCTAGTCTTTATGGAGGTCCAGTTCTTTTTGGAGGCAGAGAACAGCCCAGGGCCCTCTTCCTGTCCCTGGCAATAGAAATAGGAAGACCACATATTCAGTCATTAGGAATGGCTTCCTTTCATGGTGGCTCCAAAACCAGGAGCCTTACTGCATCAAAATGGAGGACCAACCCTGTCTCAAAGCAATGGGTTCAATGCTCTTTTAGGGACAGAAGAAGTCCTCCTGAGGACACTCTGAGGGCTGTCATTGGCTAGAATCCCAGTCCCTCCCACCATCCATGGCCCTGATTGGCTGGATGCCCAGTCCCTCCCACATCCCACACAGAATGACATCACTGCTACGGAAGGCTCTCTTGACCAATCAGAGAGCAAGATGAAGGTTCTTCTGGAAGCTTCCGTGAGAAAGAGATATAAGGCCTGAGAGACCAAGAGACAGTTGGGGGAATTGTGTCGGTTGGAGATCGAGAGAGAGAGTTAAAGAGCGGATCTTGGAAGTTAGTCTCAGAATTGGACGCTTAGGTTTATTTATTATTTTAATAGCTTGTAGGAATTGAACATTATATACTTACAAATATTGTAACTGTGAAATTCTTAATATCTTGTATGACTTATATATTAGTTATATTTTGTTATCTACAATACCTCCTTGGGGTATCTACTACTCAACGCTCCTTTTACACGTGTTTTGGCTCGGTTGATGCTTGGAAGATCAGTAAAGAAGGAGAAATAAGGTTCCTTAACTGGTCCCAGTGTAGGTTAAGGGAAACCCTTTTATGATTCACTGGATGGAGGCAGAGAGATTTAAGCAAGTTAAGGGTCTGCTGGGCTAAGAGCCATAATGTCTAAATGTCTAATTAACCATTTGTAATCCACTCTGATAGCCTTTTTGCTGAAGAGAGGGGTATCAAATTATTATTATTATTATTATTATTATTATTATTATTATTATTATTCCAGGGCCGTAGTTTGGCTGCTTGGACCACCGGAGATCATCACAGAGAGTCAGTTGGAAAAGCCCATCTCACTCCAGAAAATAAAGGTACTTGAGTAGTTTGCACTCTACGTCTTTCTGTAATAATAGCTACAAAACTGATAATAGCATTTGGGACATTTAGTCTTTTAAAAACAAATAAGGCAGATTTAAATGCTGCTTTAAAACCTCTTTCCATCTGCCAGCTTTGTGCTGGTTTTGGGGGGAAATGAGAAAGTGTTGGGAGGGACTGCCAACAGAATTAGGAGATGCATTGCAGGCTATGGACAGTTTGCGGCAAAGAAAGGTCCAAAAGACATGGCAGTCCAGTTTGAGAGCGCTTTAACTGCCCTGGCCCAGTGCTAGGGAATCCTGGGAATTGGGAGTTTATTGTGGCACCAGAGCCATCTGACAGAGAAGGCTCAATGTTTCACAAAACTACATTTCCCAGAATTCCCTAGCACTGAGCCAGGGCAGTTAAAGCGGTCCCAGTCCTGCAGCTGGACAGGCCTCCCTGAGCGGTCAAGACCTGAGCTGGATTGTGGATGATGGGCACTGTTAATATTAATATTAATATCTTTCACTATTGAGGTAATTAAGGAGGGGATCAGGTTCCTCCTTTCAGTAGGAATAGGAAAATGTTTAGGTGTTGTTAATGTTTGGAAATCCTGTTTTGGGGACTTTTTGTGTTCTCACAGCCATCGTGTGCCATCAGGAAAACCTTTCTATGTTGTTTAGGTTCAGAAATCCTGTTTGGAGTCCCTTCCAACTTTGGGGCCCTTTCATCCGCCATTTTGGGTTTCCTGAAGGACTCAAACTGCCATCTGCCAAGCACTGACGCAGAAGCAACCGTTTTGCGTTCTGGCGGCCATTTTGTGCTGCTTGTGAATGTGGGGAATAATGTTCCGGAATCTTCTCTGAGGCCTCAGTTGAACCGAGAGGCTCCTCTTTCTCTCCCTGAGGCTCCAGACTGAGGTCAGGCTCCTTGGGCCAAAAGGAAGGCAGTGTGTCCCTTTCTGCCTCTGGCCCTCCATTTTGGGGAGAAGGAAGGAAAGAAGGAAGGGGTCTGTGGGGATCTGATGAAGGGAGGCAGAGACCCAGGGCCAATGGGGAGGCAGGGCTTTGGGGGCTGGGAGAGAGAGGTGGGTAAAGAGACCCTCCCTTAGGGCCCTAGCTGGGGAGGGTCCCACTAGTCCTTGCCTCCCCCTTTTGGAAAGGAGACCCCCTCAGCCCCCGGATTCACTCCTGCCACTCATTCCTAGAATGGCTGGGACTCCAAGGAGTTTCCTAGGCATTGTCACCTTCTGCCCTCCATGGCTACTGGCACTGACCTTTCCCCATTGCCTTCCCTCCCTCAGCCCTTGGACCTCCTCCTCCTTTGCACTCAGAGCAACCCTTCTCTACGGCTGAGGAGACGGCCTCTGACCCAGGGAAGCTCCGGAGCTGAAAGCGGATTTTGTTTAAATGCTTCAGTCCAGGATTATGTGAAAGGGCTGCAGCTGAGAGACTGAATCCATGCTTTGCAGGAATAAGGCCCCAAATTCAGTGTGTGGCAGCATTGTCTTCCCAGAAGGTGGAAGTGAGATTTCCAGATCCAGAAACACAGTGCGCCAGTGAGTCCTTTTTATGGGGACTGTGTGTGTACATGTGGTTTACTAGAGCTTTGTGAGGTATTTTTTTCTCTGGGTTTATAAAATGAATTTACATAGGTCTTCACTTCCCAAAAATGAGCATAATCCAGGATGCAATCTTCACTCCTAAACGTATACATTTATAGATTTTTGTTGTATAAGTGCAACATATACAGCGTCCTGTAGCTTGCATCTGTTGTTCTGGGTCCTGTTCTCTGGAGCCGCAGAAAACAAGCTTGCTCCCTCCTCAATATGACATCCCTTCAAAAATTCAAACAGCTGTTAAATTTCTCTTCTCCAGGCTAAACATCCCCGGCTCCCTAAGTCATTCCTCATAGGTCATGGTTTCCAAATCCTGCACCACTTTAGTTTCCCTCCTTTGGACACACTCCAGTTTCTCAACATCCGTTTTGAATTGTGGTGCCCAGAACTGGACAAAATGTTCCAGGTGGGACCTGACCAGAGCCGAATAGAGTGGCACTATTACTTCCCTTGATCTAGACATTATACTTCTATTGATGCAGCCCAACATCGCTTCTTTGCAAGAATTACATAGGGAACCTTACTGAAATCAAGATATACTATATCCATAGCATTCCCTTCATCTACCAAGGCCTTACTGAAATCAAGATATACTATATCCATAGCATTCCCTTCATCTACCAAGGCCTTACTGAAATCAAGATATACTATATCCATAGCATTCCCTTCATCTACCAAGGCCTTCCTGAAATCAAGATATACTATATCCATAGCATTCCCTTCATCTACCAGGATCATCTACTGAGATTAGATTTGTCAGGCATGACTTCTTTCTCTGAAACTAATATTGACTTTTTGTGATTATTACATTGCATTCTAGCTGTTCACAGACTCTCTGTTTAATGATCTGCTCTTTAATCTTTCCATAAAGAAGGTCCTCCTCCTCCTCCTCATGAAAGAGAAATCAAATTCTCATCAGTGATGATGACACAGCATGGAAACAATTAACATTCATGCATTTAAATTCTTTTTTAAAATAATTTTTATTGAAACTAAAGTACATACAATGACTTTTATACAATGCATAATTATGTATATATATTTTCTACATTCTATTGCAACGTATAGGAATTTAAAGTCTGAGGAAGCCTGAATCCTGTTGGTTAAACGAAGCGTAGACCGACTCAACCCATAATTGACTGGTGAGTCAATCTATAGGTAAATTCAAGAGACTGAGTGATTCTACTCTGATCAGGACTAAGTATAGGATTGGATACAGGCTAAGATTTAGTCCTACTTGTGGCTAGAACAGGACATTCCCAAGCCAAGATGGCCAGGCAACAGTGTGGAAAATAGGCACTCTTCACATGGGCAGAGACACTCTCAGAAGAGGGGCAACCAGAGAAGAGAGAGCTCCTTTCCTGCCCTGTTTGACCGGGCAACTCCCTGGGGATGGAGGGCAACTGCTTTGGCCAATGGGAGAATGGGAGGCCACTAGGCCAGAAAGCCTGACCCAGCAGAACCCTCTATGCTCCAGTGTTGCTTCGTGTGGAATCGGGCTAGGAAGCAAATGCCCACCTCTGCATTGGCCCAACGGAAGCATACGTCATCTGCGTGTGTCACCAGCAGGATGCTGTTCTGTCTTTTTGAGTGCTGCAGGGTTTCTTGCCAAGCGAATCCTAACCATGGTCCCTTTTCTCAGGACCTTCATCTCGGTCTCCTTGTACACGGCTTTGGGGCCTCTCTTTCTGGAAGTGACCCAATTGCAGGACCACCAGGACCCCTGCCCACCTGATGGTCAACACAGAGGCCAACCGGAGGGAGTTGGGCTCCAAGAGAAGGAGGCTGCCGAAGTACATCAACTCTTTGGTGAGTCACTATTCTATTAGCTTCATCTGGGTCACTGCTTGGCCAGTTTATGAAAGCAAGCAAATAAAGTACTGCCTGAGTTTGGCAGAGACAGTCCTGGTTAATTCTCTGTCATCCCAATATTTCGAGGGCTTTTAAAATGTCCTGGTTTCTCTCTTCTCCTCCCACTTTCCCAATTCTTCAGCTCATTTCAATTTCTGCATAATGAATGCCAAGGAGTTTGCAGCCCATCAACTCAAAAGTGGAGGTTGGAGAAGAAAGAAGGGGGCAGGGACTTGCCCTTGCTAGGAGTCTGAGGCAAAAACAAACTGATGTGCCCTTTCTCACTTGTGTGATCTTCTTCATAAAGAACTTTGTCCATCTTCACCACTTTCTGCTGTTGCTTTTTAAAATGACATTCGCCTCTGATATTTGGCAACAAATGGCTAAATGCACTATAATCTTCGGAGGCTAAATGTACTATACGTGTCAGGATAATCAGTATCCTAATCCATCATTAATATCCCAGCCATGGCCTAAATTATATTGTATATTACATTGAAAGAATTCGAGACAAACTGGACCTGAAAGGCAGTAGCTTTTTTCTTGCTAAAGGAATTTAAAGTTTATTTCCTGGACTAAATTCTGAAGTGATCAAATCATTTTTGGGATACATCATGTGCTTCTACCTCCCCTTTTATTAGTCATTCTCTGGATGAGGGCTATTTTCTGTTGCAGGTGACCTTTGCAGATGTGGCAGTATATTTCACTGAGGAGGAATGGAAACTGCTGACGAAGAAGCAGAGACTTATGTACAAGGATGTGATGATGGAGAATTACGAGAATGTGGCCTCTGTGGGTAAGGAAGCTGAATTCATTGCTCTTACTATGAAGACTGGGGGCCCTTTGATTCTACATTATCATGGCACTATGATTCCACTTTAGAATTATAGAATCAAAGACTTTAAACAGATAACAAGAACCATCTTGTTCAACCCCTTGCCATGCAGGAATACACATTGAAAGCATCACCAGCAGATGGCCACCTAGCCTTTGTTTAATACCCTCAAAGACCTTTAAGGACCTTCAAAGAAGGAGCGCTTTAGAAATTAATAATAATAATAACAATGAGATGCCATCATGCTCTGAGGGAATATATTTCACTGTTGAATAGCTCTTACTGTCAGAAGTTCCTCCTAATGTTTTGGTGGAACCTCTTTTCCTGTGGCTTGCTTCCATTGTTCTATATCCTTTGCTCTAGAGCAGCAGAAAGCAAACTTGCTCCATCCCCAGTAACTCTTCAAATATTTGAGCAGGGCTATCCACTCTTAACCTTCTCTTCTCCAGGCTAAACATTCCCAGATCCCCAAACCATTCCTCATAGGGCTTGATGGTTTCCAAACCCTTCACCATTTTTATTGCTCTCCTTTAGATAAACTCCAGCTTCTCAACATCCTTTTTGAATTGTGGTGACCAGAAATGGACACAGTATTCCAAGTGAGGGTCTGACCAAACTAGAACAGAATTGCACTATTACGTCCCTTAATCTATAACACAGAATCAAAGAGTTGAAAGAAACTAGAAAGGCCATCCAGTCCAACCCCCTGCCATAACACTATACCCATATTTATGTAGCCTAGAATCACATTGGCCTTTTTAGCTGCTGCATCAAACTGTTGACCCAGGTTCAAGTTGTGGTCTACCAGGACTCCTAGATCCCTTTCACACATAGTTTGTCGTAGCAGCTTTCTGTGAAATCTTGGAATTTGTAGTTTAGTGAGTCACTATTTCTCTCCACTTTCTAAGGGTTCTAAATATCCTATCCTAAACTGTCAATTCTAGGATTTTGTGGGAAGGAACCATGGAGATAAATGCTTTTTGACTCCAAATGCTCCTCAGCCCATCCATGACCAAGTTTCATGGCTTTTTTGGCCCCTCTTGAAGCCTTTTGAGACTCTGGAGAGTCTTCTTGGGTAAAACATCTGGGCAGCAGCTATTGAGGGTTCCAGGGGCTAGATTAGTCTCTACCTCTAAGAGGACTTTTACCACCTCTGGAATTCCCTGCCCATTGAGCTCCGCTCGGCCACCTCCCTGGCCCAGTTCAAAAAGGGGCTGAAGACCTTTTTATTTAAACAAGCTTTCCCTGATGCAAGCCCCGACTAACTTCTCCCTCTCCTCTACGTTAGCAGTGGCAAGCTGGCTGGAATAGTTTTAATGGATATGTTGTATGTATATGGTTTTTTATGTAATTTATGAATGCTGTACACCGCCCTGGTTTTATAGAAGGGCGGTATATAAATAATTTTTTTATTATTTATTATTATTATTAAAATCCCTCTGTTGGCCCTGCAATGGCTTAGAGAAGAATGGCAATGTTCTCTAATGTTTCTTTTCCTACCTGAGCTTGCTTAGTTCCATGGTGATTCAAGAGGCCCTTTGTTACCCAGAATGCTGGAGTCTGGGGAGGACACCCATAAAATGCTATGCTTTTAGAGAAATTAGGTACTTAGCTGAAAGGAGAGATAAAGTTTGGTTGGGGCAAGAGCGACTTCAGGATTCAGCCCATCTATCCCAGGCCTGGAAGCACACAGAACTCCAAAGGCATTTGAAATAGTTTTTTTATGTTTTATTTAGGTGAAAAGCAAAATACACACACACACGTAAGTGTTCACACACACGCACAAGAACTAGATAACAGGTGGGAGTGTTAAAGAGATGTAAGACTTTCTTAATGGTAATACTTTACCTAGTTGGATCTTGATTCCAACTGCTGAGGGTTCGAAATGGGAAGAGAAGTCAGGAGCTCCTGCGACAAATGGGGTTGGCGAGTGCATTGAGGTGCTTAGACATGTAAACCGACTGTCTGTCTGTAATTGGACTGAAGTCAAAGAACAGCCATTCAGGGCAGATATTTATGCTGTAATTGTTACTTGGGGGAAGAAACCTAGTGTCCAAAAAGGATTTAAATTGCTTTAGAATGTGTCCTGGGGGCAAGAATGGTCTGAAACCAAATTGAATGCAATGGGTGCTTGGAGCAAATAAATCAGACAAAAAGGATTAGTACACTGGCTCTCAGTCCTTCTTGGCTCTGAATTCCTATCGTGTTCACAAGCCAATATACAGCACAATCTGAGGGTGACACTCCCAGATGCAGCTCAACAATAACATAGCAGAGTACGGAAGCAAATATCCTGATATAGATATTGGCAATGCACTGACCACTTTTTACACTAAAAATAAATCACAAACACAGTTGAGTTCATCGAAATCCTTGGAGGTTTTCTATCTTGAGTTACAAAATAATACAAATATTTGCAAGCTCTCCTCTCCGAGTTCCTTCAACTTCATCATCTCTTGTAAACACAACTTCAATCCAATCCACACCAATCTGCATGTGAGCTGTATACTGTATTGGTTGTGAGTCATATCCTGGTGCCAAAAAGCATAAAGTGACCTCTGCAGTTAGCTTGCATCATGCCTTGGGCTCTGACTCAGCACTCTATGGCAGTCTCACAGGATATGATGCCACCTGTCAATCAAAGTATTTTTGCACATGTTTCATGGAATATTTTTTCAACAGTCCTTTGACTATCTGCTTCCACCGAGTCCCTGAAGGCAGTCCCCATCCTGTCTCTTCTTTGCTAGTTCCTATGAGTAAGGATACAATCATTCCATGGATTTAGGGGCCTAAGCAGCAGGGCCATGCTTGGGTTTCTTACAGCAACTTTATTAATTTAATCTCAAATAAGGAGGGGTTAATGAGGGCTAAATCCTGGGTTAACACCCTCCTCTCTTAACTCTGATTTTCAGTCATCTGTCATTGTCTTTCTTTACAGAAGAACATTTGAGTCATCAGAGAGTCCACACAGGAAAGAAGTCACATAAATGCCACCATTGTGGGAAACGTTTTGCTTACAAGTCAAACCTTGTCATACATCAGAGAATCCACACAGGAACAAAGCCATACAAATGCCAGCATTGTGGGAAATGTTCTTCTGAGAGGTCAAACCTAGTGAAACATCAGAGAGTCCACACAGGAGAGAAGCCATACAAATGCCAGCATTGTGGGAAATGTTTTTCTGAGAGGTCAAACCTAATGACACATCAGAGAGTCCACACAGGAGCAAAGCCATACAAATGCCAGCATTGTGGGAACTGTTTTTCTGAGAGGTCAAACCTAGTGAGACATCAGAGAGTCCACACAGGAGAGAAGCCATACAAATGCCAGCATTGTGGGAAATGTTTTCCTTCAAAGTCATACCTATTGACACATCACAGAATCCACACATCTGAGAAGCCATACAAATGCCAGCGTTGTGGGAAATGTTTTTCTCAGAAATCAAACCTAGTGACACATCAGAGAGTCCACACTGGAGAAAAGCCATACAAATGCCAGCAGTGTGGAAAATGCTTTTTGTGGAGGTCAGGGCTATTCAATCACCAGAGAGGCCACACAGGAGAGAAGCCACACAAATCCAAGCAGTGAACGAACATTATTTTTGTAAAGAAGGAATACAAAAATCTTTTTTCATTTCAGCGGTGCTAAGAAAAGACCCTTATGATTTTATTTTATGGTTTTTCTGTCCATCTGTCTGTTTATGTTATGTTTTGTTAAGTTTAGGTTTTAATTGCTACTAGTATAGAGAATTGATTTGGGTTATAAATTTGACTGGGGATAATGGGTCTTGGTTTATGTTAGTTAGATGGGGGGGGCTGGGATTTGTTGCAGCTAGCTTGATTATCGATGATAGTATTTGGAATTTCTAAGATGTTGGCTGAAGAAAGTTGGAGACCGATAGTAAGAGAAAGGGAGCTAGCTTCTTTGACTGTCTGGGGCAGGGAGAGACTGTGCCTGTGAGAAGTATGGCAAAGTAGGGCTGGTTAATAGTGGGGGATAGATGGTGGGAATTGGAGGTGGGGGCTAGGTTTGGTAGAAGGTGGAGTTGTAGGTTTTGGGGTTTCAATATATTTTTTGGCTTGGGGAGGGCACTTCTGGCTTAAATACTTATTTTCTGACTATGTGTTTTCAATAAAGTTCTTTTCTATTTCAACACACTGGACTCTTTGATGTGAAATAGAAAAATCTCAATTCAATAATAAAAACATGGGAACTCTTTGTGAGACTCTGGAAATACTCTGACCAGAAATCCACAACAAACTTCAGATGATACAGAAAATTTATTGGAAGAACTGGAACAAAGTATTCTCGCCACGTCTTTGCCAAAACTGAGAGTCTCAAAGGGAATCAGAACCTTAAAATTCCCTCCAACCCCTCCCCTTGAGTTGGTTCCCAGCTTTGCTGCCTTTGATGTAGAATCCCTTTCTTTGATCTGTAGGAAGGAAGGAGGGGGGTTGATCATTTGGTTCCTGGCGCTTCTATCAAGTAGAGATCTAAGGCTGTATACAGGGTTGGTTTCAGATTCCCAATAACCCCTCATAAATTGCCTACTGCCATGCCCTACGTGACCATCCGGCTTATTCCCCATGACGGCATTCCCCCACTCTCCTCAACGTTGCTGTCTGTCTGTCTGTCTGTCTGACTGTCTGTCTGTCTGTCTGTCTATTTATCCATATATCCATCCATCTATCTATCCATTTATCTATCTATTCCTCCATCTCTCTATCTATGTATCTATCTATCTATCCATCTATCTATCTGGCAGAAGACACCCTGAATGCCTATCTATCTATCCATCTATCTATCTATCCCTCCATCTATCTATCTATGCATCTATCTTTGAAGATTATCGCACTGCGTTCTGAGAACGTTCCATATCATCACGTGATGAAAACGTTCCTGGAACGGATATTAACCGCATTAGAAATCAGAACAGGATCAGAACGGGATCAGAACGGCAGTTTACCGCACTGCGATTCCTTTTTCTTGAAACCGTTCTCAGAATGGTTTGCTATAGCGCATGCGTATTAGATCTTGTGGGCGGTGTACCAATGACGTCGCCACTCGGTTGTTGTTTTGACCCGGAAGTCGTCCGATGACTTCCTTGTGGGTTGTAAAGATGGCGTCGGAGAAAGCATTTTTTGATCTTGTGAGCATGGTAGAGAAAGAAGAAGAGCGAAGAAGGAGAAGAATGAGTCGCATTGCCAAATCGCTTGTCCTCATTTCGCGCCGGAGGGCTGCTTTGAGTAAGATTGCAGTTATGGCTGCCAGCGGCAATCTAGATATATCCAGTTGTCTGGCATGGATGGCAACCTGGCCTCGCATCCCACGTTGGTGGCAGCAACCCCGGGAGCGGACCAACTGGTGGAGTGACGAAGTCCTCCAGCGATGGGATAACGACATGTGGGTTTCTAACTTCCGCATGTCTAAAGAAACCCTTTTTGATCTGGCTAGCATCTTAAGACCAGAGCTGGAGCGTGGGGAGTCTAGATTCCGGAGTCCTATCCCGGTGGAGAAGAGAGTGGCCCTAACTATTTGGTGGCTCTCAAGCCCTCTGATGTATAGGAAGGCGGCTTCCCGTTTTGAGGTTGGAATATCCACAGCTGCAGAAATTGCCATCGAGGTGTGCCTTGCTATGGAGAAGCTGCTGCTGAGGAAAACTATCCAGCTTGGAAACTACTAAATGGTGTGTATCAATATTACTTTTAAACCTAAGACTTCTGGGTGCTAATGAATTAATTCATATCTAAAGATATATAGATTTTGTTTATGTAATACCATTAAGATATGTTTACATCCTGCCTTTTCCTTGTGTGGGAAAAAAAGAAAGGCTTTCAATTACCTTTGCAATTATGGGGGTGGGTTAATGGTCCTGGGCTTGGGGCATGGATTTAAAAGGTGTATCTCTGTTGCTGGCTTCTCTCTTATCCAGCTGTGCTAGGGGGGGTGGTCCTAGGCTTGGGACATGCACTTCGGAGGTGCATCTCTGCTGCTGGCCTCTCTCTTATCCAGCTGTGCTGTTGTGGTTTGCAATTCTGGAAAAATGTATCTTGATATATTTGTAAGAGTTGATATGTGAACAAGTAACATCTGGATTCCCCTTCAGCGTGTTCTAGGTATATATATAAACCATAATAATTTCTATTGTCCTTTTTATGCTTTTGTCTCTTTGATCCCAGTTTCATATACCAATAATAATAATAATAATAATAATAATAATGCATTATCTGATATGAAATATGTTAACCCCCTTTTTTTGATATCCCAAATTTATTATACCTTTGCCTTTTTTCAGATTATGGATGGATTTCAGAGACTTGGATTCCCACACTGCATAGGAGCTATTGATGGCACTCATATTTCTGTTTGCCCACCGCTGGGACGCAGAGAGGAATACATCAACCGCAAGCAGGGATTTTCAATTGTTCTGCAAGCAACTACAGATCACAGTGGATGGTTCATTGACATAGAAGTAGGGAATTGTGGGAGATCTCATGACAGCCACATATTTACAAATTCCGCTATCTGTCAAGTGATGGATGAAGGCTGTTTTGTGCCCGGAAATCCCACTCTGCATGTCAACGATGTAGCCATTCCACCACTGATTATAGGGGATGGTGCCTACCCAATCAGGAAATGGCTCATGACACCATATCGTGGAGAATTAACACCTGACAAACTTGCTTATAACACCGCCCATTGCAAGGCAAGATGCGTGGTGGAGAGATCTTTTTCGCGATTGAAATCTAGGTGGGGTTGTCTTTCTGGTAGACTAACTGTGAAAGAGGAAAATTTTATCTCTGTTGTTACAGCATGTGCCATCCTGCACAATATTTGTGAGACGAGGGGAGAAGTCCTTGATCCCGATGTTGAACCACCTGCGAAAATTGTCCTCCCAGCTTTCTCAAATAACATCAGAGGACACTCTACAAATCACAAAAAAGAGGGTCAAACTGTTAGATCTGCAGTAACTGGCATTATTTTGGGTCGGTAACACCAGAAACTGACATTATTTGATGTTTCATAACATCACCTCAGTTATGGCAACAGCATTGATCTGATCAAAACGTTTTTTCTTGGTTTACCTTTGTATCAATCTATTAATGTTGATATACATGTGTTTGACAACGTGTCATGTACAACATGTGAATAACTTTACCAGACGGCAATGTTGAATCACGGTTGTTTAGATTCTTTTTTCTTTTAACTTTTTTTTTCCAATCAGGTTCTGCTAGTGGTGTATATATTATTGTGGGGTATAAATACCTGACTGTTATAGATTAGTTTCATTGTTTACCCAAATTTTGGAAATCTATTTTGTAGTGTTATACAATTGCTATATTGATGTTTCAAATATCATTTTTTGAGAATATAGGAAAACAATGGTGTAAAAATGGCTTGTTTATATTACATTTATATTAATACATCATGGTTCCTACCATTGCAATGTTACACTGTGAAGACATTAAGGATAATACCAAACTTGAAAACCAAAAGGAAGGCTGTTCTAGAAACCATTGCTGAATAATATTGCTATTGTTGTGGAAATGTTTAGGTATATTAAGGACGGCAGACCAATTTCTGAGAACACAGCTGTATTTTATCAACAATATAACTTAACATTTTTAAACACGATTAAATATCTTTTTTCTTTACAAAAAAAACCGTCTGGTGACTTGTTTTCCATTATGTAAAGAAAGCAGGCATTTATATAAACTGTATATACATTATGTGAGAACATATCCATATGCACATGGTGACATACAAACGTTTTCCTTAACATGAAAACTAAATTTTAATTTGGTTCAAGGAGAAATGGTTAAAGTCCCTCTTTATCGGGTACATAACAGGGTAAACATTGAATGCTGAAACATATCTGAGGTTTCAAAACAGAACCTTTTCCCTATAAATGTTTTCCCTTATGGGGAAAATATTTTTTTTTTCTTGATTATCCTCCCAGTACGAGAACTGCATGGTTTATTTTGTTTTTGTTGAGGTGCAACTGCGCATTGCAAGGAAGATGTTCCAGCATTGTTCACACATTGCACGGTTCCAATACAGCCTTCATTCTGAAGGGGATCAGTGACTTCCACAACATTCTGAACATCCCTGTTGATGTTCTCTACTGTGTTGTCATCATCTATAATGTTACTAGTGGGAGTGACAGGACAACCATCAGGAGCATAAGCAGGAGGAAGTTCATCAAAGAGTTCAGGGGAATTGTTCCCTTGACATTGCCCACCAACATACGATGTGGATGGTTGCTCCTGGAAATCTGTACAGACAGCTGGGCCTGGTGTTGAGGGAGGAATATCACCCGGAGATGCCCTGAATGATGTGTGCATAGTTCCTTGGGCGATAGTAACATGTTGCCCCGTTGGAAGTGAACATTCATGATCTACTTTCCTCCGGTACAGTTCAGTCATGGTCTCCATGTACTGCAACATTCTCTGTCTGTCCTGTGCACTTCCCCTTACATCTTCCTTCATAATATTTACAAGTTCCATTTCTGTCCTCCTACAGTCTTTCATGCTGTCGTTTACAATTTCCATGAACCGTTCCTGTGTTCTCCGGGTAAGTTGGGCCTCTCGACTAGCACTCTGCATTATAGTGCGCTGTGGTGACTTGGGGGCCTTTCCCTGGAGCCCTTGACTCCCAGGGAGTCCCCTCTTGTCACACTTTTCCCTCTAGGATCTCCTAGATCTCCATTCTCGCTCCCTGCTGAGCAGAATGAGACCCCTAGAGGTCCTAAAACCGCGCTGCCACCACCCAGTGAATGAACTATAAATTATTAATTATATTTATAATAGCTCACAGCTACCCCTTCCCCACACACACTGGGACTTGTGAGGAATAGAGAGAGAGAGATCTAGTTTCAATAGCCGAGTCTAGGCACGTGTATAGGAGTATAGAGATAGCAGATGCTTTTTAAGAAAGAAGTTTATTTTTAAAAAAAGGATAGAATAAGATAGAAAGGATTTATAACACTCTTGCAAAGCCCCTTTTTGCCTTGCAGGTCAAAGAACATAGTTACAGAGTTCATTCCAGGCAAGCCATTGTTGAAAATAACAAAAGGCCTAAACGCACTAGCTAACACATTCCTAACTACTCACAGCAGATGGGATTTGTAGTCCTTTTTGAGTTCCTGGATGCAGGGAGGGCCCCCTGGCCTCTCGACCTGCATTCCCTTGAGTCTGTGTCTCCCAGACTCAAAGAGACAGCATCTGGTTCCCCCCTCAGGATAGGATCAAGGGAGAGACAAAGACCGCATGGCTGTACAAGTCCTTTTAAAGATTTCCCATAGAAAGTTCTTGAATCTCGCGGTCCTACTCTCTGATTGGTCATTTGGACCTTACATCAGCTATGATGTCACAGCTCATTAGCATGTGATGTCATCTCTCATTAGCATGGTCCTCCTCCCAGATTAACCCTTTGTAGTTCAGGAGAAGTTCCCAGATGACTGGAGACCCAGCCATCACACGCCCCCCAAATCTCGGACGGTTTGGAAGAAACTGCAAGTTGAGACCAAACTGGCTGAGATTTCAACCTGTCAAAGAGAAAGCACATAAGCAGAAATGTGACACGCCCCCCAAGGTCCACTTGGCCTGGAACACTGGATCAGAGCCACCCTGGCAAGGATGTCACCTTGGTACCTGTGAAAGAAATGTAAACAAACACATAATGCACAGTAGAACAACTCAAATGAGAGGTAGTTCAACAATATAGCAAGTACAGGTAGTTCAAAGATGTGTGGCCTCATTGGCCTCAGTGGCCCACTAGCCCTCTGCGGGAGAGACAGTCAGCCACCACATTAGAGGCTCCAGCCACATGTTGAATTTCAAAGTCAAAGTCTTGTAGGGATACACTCCAGCGGAGCAGCTTCTTATTTGCTCCCTGCACTGAGTGAAGCCATCGTAATGCTGCATGATCGGTCTGGAGAGTGAATTGGCGGCCCCATACGTAAGGCTTCAGCTTGTCTAAGGCATAGACAATGGCGTAGCACTCCTTTTCTGGTATGGACCAGTTGGATTCTCTGGCAGACAGCTTCTTGCTGAGGAACAGCACAGGGTGTAGGAAGCCATCTGGGCCCTCTTGCATCAGGACAGCTCCAATGCCTCTGTCGGAAGCATCAGTGGCTATAGTAAAGGGTTTATCAAAGTCTGGTGCCATCAGGACTGGATCAGATGTCAGAGCTCTCTTTAGGGTGTCGAAAGCCTCCTGGCACCCATCAGTCCATTTTACTATCTTGGGTTTCTTTGAACCCGTGAGGTCTGTCAGAGGAGCTGCTATCTGACTGTAGTGTGGGACAAACCTCCTGTAATAACCCGACAAGCCAAGGAAGGATTGGACTTGTTTTCGGGACTTTGGTCTTGGCCAGTCCTGAATCACCTCAACCTTTGCTTGCAAAGGTGTGATAGTCCCTTGGCCTACCTCATGACCGAGGTAGGTCACCCTCTCCAGCACAAACTGGCACTTCTTGGCCTTGATTGTAAGGCCAGCCTCTTGAATGCGCTGAAAGACAGTTTCTAAATGTTTCAGATGGTCTTCCCAGGAGTCAGAGAAGATCGCAATGTCATCAAGGTAGGCTACCGCAAAGTCTCCACAGCCCCTCAACAGGGAGTCGACTAGCCTTTGGAAAGTCGCTGGAGCATTGCGAAGTCCAAATGGAAGCACGTTGAACTCAAACAAGCCCATATGGGTGATGAACGCAGTGCGGTGTTTGGATTCTTCAGCTAGAGCAACCTGCCAGTAGCCTTTGGTCAAGTCTATAGAGGACAGATACTTGGCACGTCCCAGCTTTTCCAGGAGTTCGTCCACCCTAGGCATAGGGTACTGCTCAGGACGTGTCACAGAGTTGAGTCTCCTGTAGTCCACACAGAACCGGATCTCTTTACCTCCTTTCTTAGGCACCAACACGACAGGTGATGCCCAAGTGCTGCGGGAGGGTCGGATGATCCCCATCTCGAGCATTTCGTTGATCTCTTTTTCAATGGCTTGTTTTGCCACCGGCGACACCCGTCGAGGCTGTTCGGCCGAAGGTCGGTTGTCATCCGCTGCTACTACATGTTGAGGATCCATGGTCAAGCCAGGTACTGGAGAAAACAGGGAAGCATACCTGGATGTTAGACGTGAAAACTCTGTGCGTTGAGTTGAGTCGAGCCTTGTGGGAATTTGAATGTCCTCCAGGTTGCCTCCTTCTTTCTTATCGTAGAACGCTCCTGCTGGCCACTCCTCCTCATCTGCCTCTGGATCCTCGAGGGCAAGAAGGTAATGCGGCCTGTCGTGAAAGGGCTTAAGCGAGTTGACATGATAGACCCTTGGCTTGAGACCAGTGTCTGGTAGTTGGATGAGGTAGTTCACAGTGCCTATTCGCTCAAGCACTGTGGCAGGACCTACCCAGGACGTTTCCAGTTTATTAGTCCGTAATGCCTTCAAGACCATAACGTGGTCTCCAGGCTGGAAGCATCGCTCCCTGGCAAACTGGTCATACCAAGCCTTTTGGTCTTGCTGTGCCTGTCGGAGATTGTCGTGAGCTTCTTGCCACGCTATCCTGAGCGTGTTTTGCAGTCTGGTGACAAAATCCACAACATTTGTTTGCTGTGAAGGTTGGTCACCTTCCCATTGTCTGCGCACTAACTGCAGTGGCCCTTTCACCTCGTGACCATAGACCAGCTCAAAAGGTGAGAAGCCCAAACTGGGATGTGGGACAGATCTATAGGCAAAGAGGAACTGTTGCAGAGCCAAGTCCCAATCATTAGAGTGTTCCTCTACAAACTTTCGTATCATTGTCCCTAAGGTAGAATGAAAACGTTCCACCAGGCCATTGGTTTGATGATGATATGGGACCGAAGTGAGGTGCTTCACCCCATGTGACTCCCAGAGACGGTT
>JACSCI010000957.1:10751-22379 GCA_016801065.1 Sceloporus tristichus
TGGTCTCAACTCCGTAACCCGTCCTAAAACCTGGGTTGAAATGGATCTAGAAAATTTGTTTCTTCCAAAGAAGAAATGTTCTGTCATAAAGAGTAAAAATATTAGGGTTTAATTATTAGAATTAAAGTAGGCGTTATAGTTGTAGTTCATAGCAGGTAGTGTAGAGTGATGGGTTATAGAAAGCATGTAGTGGGAAATGTTAGAAAGACAGATGGAGTGGCTTTTAGATGAAGGAGGGTGTTTGGAGAGGAGATGGGGTTGCAGCTGGAGACTGGTTATCAAGGAGGAGCGAAGCTGGCTTGGGAACACCGCTCTTCAAGGTGAGGCTGTCTGGGAGAAGGGAAGGGAGAGTATACACAACCTTGGTATCTATGCAACCTCCCCTTGTGTTGCTTTAGCTTGGGAATTGGGGGCTGGCTTAGAGAGGGGTTGAGGAAGTTCCTTTGGACTTCAGCCTTGTCTTGGGAACACTGCTCTTCAAGGTGAGGCTGTCTGGGAGAAGGGAAGAATCTCAGGAAGAGTTAAAAGCTCAAGGAATTGAATTAAATTGGTTTGAATATTGACAAATTCAAGAGAGAACACAATGTGATTTAAAAGAATGGAGAGGGATTAAAAAATATGAATAAGAAGAAATATTAGAAATTAGAGAAAACAAAAAAGGTATGATGGGCAAAATTTATAAAGTATTATTATTGTGGGACATGGAGCAAGAAACAGAAAGAGGTAATGCTCAGTTGGGTGAAGGACACAGGAGACGCGATTGATTACGATAAATGGGAAAACATGGAAGAAGGATGTCAAATTTACATTGGCACAAAGCTTGAGAGAAAACTGTTTTACAATGTACTTGGGATGGCATCTAACCCCAATAAAAATAGGCAAAATGTATAAGAAAACGAGTAATTTATGTTGGAAATGTGAAAAAGCAGCAGGCTCCTATTTTCATTGTTGGTGGAAATGCGGAAAAGTGAAAGAATACTGGAGGCAGATAATAGACACATTAAATACAATGCTAGAAATTACACCAGAAGAAACCCCAGGATGAATGTTATTAAGGATGTTGGAGGTCAATACAGATAAAAAGTATGGGAGGATATGGATGTCTATGTTAGCTAGCGGCAAGGTTTATACGCCAGGAAATGGAAGACAAAAGGAATACCAAAAGCAGAAGGATGGAATAACTCTCTCTATGATTTATTGCAGATGGACAAACTATCACCCATATTGAGAGAAAATTCGTGAGAAAGTATATCAGAAGACTGGGGAAAAGTACAGTGGTACCCCGGGATACGAATGCGCCGGGTTACGAATTTTTCGGGATACGAAAAATTCCCATAGGGAATTATTGTCCCGGGTTACGAAGGTTTTTTCGGGTTACGAAAAAACCCCTGCGCTGTTTTCAATGGAGCCGCGGCAGAGCCGCGGCTTTTTTTCTATTAGCGCCTATGGCAATTCGGCTTACGAAGGTTTTTCGGGTTACGAAATTAACCGCGGAACGAATTAATTTCGTAACCCGGGGTACCACTGTATTAGGTTTCATTAGGAAGAAATGGGGAAATAATTTGATTATCTATTGACGATACTTCTTGTTGCACTTTAATTTACTATTATCATATTGTTAAATATGATTAGAAATAATTCAAGGATAAAAGGACTTAAAATAAAGGGAGAAGAAACAAAGGTGACAGCCTTTGTGGACGACCTAGTTGTGATTCTTGAAGACCCGATAAATAATACCGAACATTTAATGTGTGAATTAAATTGGATTTAAGATCAACAAGGGAAAATCTATGATAATACCAAAAAATTTGAATAAGCGAGAAAAAGAATTATTGGAACAAAAAACGGGATGTCAAGTCACAAATAAAGTAAAATATTTAGGAGTCTGGTTATCCAATAACAACATGAATCTTTTTGATAATAATTATAAAACAATGTGGAATAAGATATGTAAAGAATTGTATAGATGGTCAAACCTACACTTATCCCTCTTTGGCAGAATAAATGCAATAGACATGGCCATACTCCCTAAGATTATATTCCTTTTTATGAATTTCCCATTTAGTATAAGCCCAAGAATCATAGATCAATGGAATAAAGAACTTAAACAAATTATTTGGAAAGGGAGTAAAGCAAGAATTAAATGGAACAATTTAAAAGAGAAGAAAGAGGGAGGAGGATGTGCCATGCCAGATATAAACATCTATAGATGGGCATGTACCATGATATGGCTACAGGAGTGGATTAAATCAAATGATAAAACAACATTAAATGTGGAAGGACCAGACATACGATTTGGGTGGCATGCGTTCCTATGGTACAATAAAGCTTTGTTGAATAAAGACTTCAATAACAACCCAATTCGAAGAGCACTGTTGGAAACATGGGAATTGGTAAAAGCAAAATTTTATTACAAAATACCAGGTTGGGGATCAACTCAGGAGGCTTTCACTAATAGATGGGACTCAAAAAAAAGATTGGTTACGATATAATGATATAATAAAAATAAATGAAAAACAAGAAATTTATATGAAATCTAGGGAGGAATTGATTCTGGGGAAAAAAAGAAATAAATTGGTATAGTTACTATCAAATGAAATATAGATTTAATGAGGACATGAAGACGGTGGGAATTGAGATACAACAACAGAATTTGATGAATTAATAATGAAAGAAGAAGATAAAAATAGCTAAATATTATAAATCATTCAGAGATAGAGAGTTAGAAAAAGAACCAATAAAGCAATACATGATAGACTGGGCAAAGGATATTGGACATGAAATCCCATTAGAAGCAAGGGAGAAAGCTTGGGGAAAAACAAACTCTTTCACCAAATGTCAGGATTTAAGGGAAACATTTTTGAAAATCAGCAATAGGTGGTATTATACTCCAGTCAGAATGAAAAAGACGTTTAAAATAGAAAGAGATAGTTGTTGGAACTGCCAAAAGGAAAAAGGAACGATGATCCACTTCTGGTGGAAATGTGAAAAGGTAAAAGGGTTTTGGGATGATATACACAGAATAATACTGCAAATTTATGGTATGAAATACAAGAAAAAACCGGAATTGTACCTTCTGAATATGACACATTTCATGAAGGCAGAGGATGAGAAGAAGCGATGGCGAATTATGCTATACATGATAACACTGGCCAGGATATTGATAGCAAAATATTGGAAATCAAAGGAGAAGTTACAGGTAGATGAGTGGCTGTTAAGACTTAATGAGATTAGAGAGTTGGACAGACTTTCATGTACTCTGGAGGTTAAGAAGAGAGACAAAATAGAAAAGGATTGGATGCAGATAGTGACGTATTGGGAGAAAAAATGGGCTGTGGATAAAAACCTGATCTGATATTATGCATAAATATGAGCAAAATAAAATATGTGAATAGAGCAGGAGAAGAAATATTTTTCAAGGAAATCAAAGGTATAGGAATTATTAGATAAAATTAGGAGAATACGTTTGGATATACAACACTTTGTATATTTAAAAAGGGGGGAATGTGATAATTCAATAAGAGGATTGTATAACTTCATTGTAATAAACAAAAAGAAGTGTGATAGGCAACACACACAAGCTCTTTTAAAGCAGGAAGTGAAGAAAAAGAAGCGAAAGAAGATCAAATGTTTTGTGTGTTATTGAAGTTTGCATTTATGTGACTGGCATTGATGAAGACATTATTGAAAAATTTAATAAAGATATAATGTCAAAACAACAACAAAACCCAGCCCTTTCTGTCAGGAAGTTCCTCCTAATGTTGAGGTGGAATCTCTTTTCCTGGAGCTTGCATCCATTGCTCCGGGTTCAAGTCTCTGGAGCAGAAGAAAACAAGCTTGCTCCCTCCTTAATATGACACCCCTCTAAGTATTTAAACAGGGCTATCATATCACCTCTTAACCTTCTCTTCACCAGGCTAAATATCCCTAGTTCCATAAGTCTTTCCTCATAGTCTGAGGGCAGGGAACCGTCTAACTAAAAGATTGTATGTACAGCGCTGTGTAAATTTACAGTGCTTTATAAATAAAGGTTAATAATAATAATAATAATAATAATAATAATAATAATAATAATAATAATAGGGCATGGTTTCCAGACCCTTCAGCATTTTAGTCACTCTCCTTTGAACACGCTCCAGTTTCTCAATGTCCTTTTTGAATTGTGGTACCCAGAACTGGACACAATATTCCAAGTGAGGACTGATCATAGAAGAATAGAGTGGCACTATTACTTCCCTGCATCTAGACACTATACTTCTATTGATGCAGCCTAAAATCGCATTGGCCTTTTTAGCTGCCGCATCGTACTCTTGACTCATATTCAACTTGTGGTCTACTTAGACTCCTAGATCCCTTTCACACATAGTTTCATTCAGCCAGGTGTCCCCCATAATCCTATATCTGTGCATTTCATTTTTCCACCCTTAATGTAGTACGTTACATTTCTCCCTGTTGAATTTCATTTTGTTAGCTTTGGCCCAGCTTTCGAGTCTATTCAGGTCATTTTGAATCTTGATCCTGTCCTCTGAGGTATTAGCTATTCCCCCTAATTTGGTATCATCTGCAAATTTGATAAGTATGCTTCCAATTCTGTCATCCAGGTCATTGATAAAGATGTTGAATAGCACTGGCCCCTGGACAGAGTCCCACTGGACATCCCACTGGTCACGTCTCTCCAGGATGAAAAGGAGCCACTGTTGAATATCCTTTGGGTTCGACCAGTCAACCAATTACAAATTCATGTAACAGTTGCCTTGTCTAGCTTGTTTCATGTTTTTGTTTTATATACTGTTTAATTTGGTTAACTGCTATTAAAAGACATAGCTATGAGATTCTATGATATGAGGTACGCTATAAACCTTTTAATAAATGAACAGGTATTTCAATCCTATATATTCATATTATCAGACATAACTCCAGAGAATGTTAGCCTTTTGGATGACAGAAGGTTCCTCTCATTCTTCAGAGCAAGAAGCAACACTTCAGCTGCCTTCTAGAAGATAAAGCAAAAAGGCTTCCAAAAGGACTGAAGCCTTGGGCAAGTCTCACTCTCTCAGCCTCAGAGGATGGCCATAGGAAACCCACTCTGAAGGAACCTGCCAAGAAAACCCCTTCAGAGACTCCCATAAGATCTCCATAAAACCTGGAAACAATTGGAAGGCAGACCCCAAGAACAACATTGGGAAATAGGGGCAAGCCTTGCCTTGGGAAAGTGTAATGACTGGGCTCCAGTCAATGGAGGTCTTCTTCATGCAGTAAAGGGAGGTTTATGCAAATGCAGAATGACATCACTGCTACGGAAGGCTCTCTTGACCAATCAGAGAGCAAGATGAAGGTTCTTCTGGAAGCTTCCGTGAGAAGGAGATATAAGGCCTGAGAGACCAAGAGACAGTTGGGGGAATTGTGTCGGTTGGAGATCGAGAGAGAGAGAGAGTTAAAGAGCGGATCTTGGAAGTTAGTCTCAGAATTGGACGTTTGGGTTTATTTATTTCTTTAATAGCTTGCAGGAATTGAATATTATATACTTACAAATATTGTACCTGCAAGAATCTTAATATCTTGTAGGACTTATATTTCAGTTATACAGTGGTACCCCGGGTTACGAAATTAATTCGTTCCGCCGCCGCGTTCGTAACCCGAAAGATTTCGCAACCCGAAAAAGCCATAGCCGCTAGCGCTAGAAGCCGCGATTTCGTGCGAAATAGCGCCGAAAAGCACCAAAAATTTTTTCGTAAGCCGAAACAGTTTTTTTCTATGGATTTTTTTCGTATCCCGGAAATTTCGTAACGCGGTGCTTTCGTATCCCGGGGTACCACTGTATTTTGTTATTTATAGTAAATATCTCCTTGGAGTATCTACTACTCGACGCTCCTTTTACATTTGTCTTGGATCGGTTAATGCTTGGAAGATAAGTAAAGAAGTAGAAATAAGGTTCCTTAACTGGTCCCAGTGTAGGTTAAGGGAAACCCTTTTATAATTCACTGGATGATGGCAGTGGGATTTAAGGAAGTTAAGGGTCTCCTGGGCTAAGACCCTTAATGTCTAAATGTCTAATTAACAATTTGTAATCCACTCTGATAGCCTTTTGTATGAAGAGAGGGGTATAAAATTATAATAATAATTATAATTATTATTATTATTATTATTACAGGGCCGCAGTTTGGCTGCTTGGACCACCGGAGATCATCACAGAGAGTCAGTTGGAAAAGCCCATCGCACTCCAGAAAATAAAGGTACTTGAGGAGTTTATACTCTACGTCTCTCTGTAATAATAGCTACGAAACTGATAATAGCATTTGGGACATTTAGTCTTTTAAAAACAAATATGGCAGATTCAAATGCTGCTTTAAAACCTCTTTCCATCTGCCAGCTTTACTCTGGTTTTAGGGGGAAATGAGAAAGTGTTGGGAGGGAGGGAGGGACTGCCAACAGAATTAGGAGATGCATTGCAGGCTATGGACAATTTGCGGCCAAGAAAGGTCCAAAACACACTCCAGTAATAGTCCATTTTGAGAGCACTTTAACTGCCCTGGGCCAGTGCTAGGGAATCCTGGGAATTGGAGTTTATTGTGGCATCAGAGCCCTCTGACAGAGAAGGCTCAGTGTCTCAGAAAACTACATTTCCCAGAATTCCCTAGCACTGAGCCAGGGCAGTTAAAGCGGTCTCAGATTGGATTATTGCTGCAGTGTGTTTTGGACTTAGGTGACCCTTGGCAAGTCACACTCTCTCAGCCTCAGAGGATGGCAATGGCAACCCCTCTCTGAAGAAACCTGCCAAGAAAACCCCATGATAAGGTTGCCTTAGGGTAGCCATAAGTTGGAAACGATTTGAAGACACACATGAAGAACAGAAATAAGTCTGCAATTATTTCACAAGTTGTACATGGGAATGGGAGGCAGTGTGGTGCAGTGGTTTGAGTGTTGGGTTTCAACTCTGGAGGCCAGGGTCCATTGCCCCACTCCTCCATGAAACCAGCTGGGTCCCTTGGGCAAGAAGCTACACTCTCTCAGCCTCAGGGAAGGCAATGGCAAACCTCCTCTGAACAAATCTTGCCAAGAAAACCCCAGGAAAGGCTCCCCAGAAGTCGGCAATGACTTGGATCCACTCCACAAAAAAACCACAAAGCCTCAAGAAAGAGACAGCATGGTTTAGTGGCTGGAGCATTGGATTATGACCCTGGAGAGCAGGGTTCAAATGCCCTCTTGGCCACAGAAACCTACTGAGTGACCTTAGGCAAGTCACACTCTCTCAGCCTCAGAGGGAGGCACTTGCAAAACCACTTCTGGACAAACCTTGCCAAGAAAAGCCTGCAAAGGGCTTCCCTTAGGGTTGCCATAGGTCAGAAACAACTTGGAAGCACACAGCGACAACAAGAGCAGTAACACCACTAACAGTGCTTAATCACACCTCACAAGACAGATAGGGAGAAAGAAAGAAAGAAAGAAAGAAAGAAAGAAAGAAAAGAAAGATACTGCCAATGTGTCTGGTAAAGAAGACGTGGGAGTTGTAGTCTTTGGTTCAGAGTGATTGGAGGGCCCTTACTGCAGAGCAGGATCCTTCCTCTTTCTGGCCATGTGGATGCTGGGAGTTCCAGTCTAGGAAATACACTTTAAGTCCCATTGGCAAGAGAAAAGGCTACTACTGTACTGCCTTTCAGATAGAGTTTGCCCCAAATCCTTTATGAGGCCAGAAACCCCTTTGTTAGGAAGCGAACCCCGAATATCTCAGGAAGGCTGTCTATCTCCCAAGGACCACTCCCTCCAGGACCGCCTTCAGTCTCTCTCTCTCTCCCTGAAGGCCTCAAATGTCAACTGCCAAGCGATCAGGCAGAGGCAGCCATTTTGTGTTCCAGTTGCAGTTTTGTGTTCTGGCAGCCATTTTATTGTCTGCTTGTGAACATTTTCTGAGGCTTCAGTTGAACAGAAGTATCTCTTTCTCTCCTGAGGCTCCAGGGTCAGAAGGAGGCCAGGCTCCTTGGGCCAAAAAGAAGGAATTGTGTATCTTTGTGCGTCTTTTGTATGTCTTTTCTGAGAGGGTTTTCTTGCACAGCTCTGCTCCTTCTGGGGAACATGGGTTTTAAAGGGATCAGAAATGGGGAGGATAGATTTAATACAAGTCTTATTATTATTATTATTATTCACAAACATTGGGCTTTGGCTTCTAAGAGGAGGCTAGTCCCCCAAACAAGGCCAAAAGTGGCTCCTTTGGGAGGTTTTAAAAGTCTCCCCAATTTCCTTATTAATAGATTTTCAGGCAAGAAGGAAGGTGACAGATCAGAATAACTCATATTACCAAGAATGAAACAAACAAACATAGAAGCAAACAACAATAACAAAAATAAGGACTAAAACAAAATACTTATTTTTTAAAGGAAAACCATTATTAGGAGGGTAAAAACAAGAATTGGGTGCTTCTACGCTTTTAAAACCGACTTAGGCCGTATCTGCACTGCAGAAATAATCCAGTTCTAAAGTATGTTAACTCTTCTAGTTCCATCCTATGGAATCCTGGGATTTGTAGTTTGTTGTGGCATAAGAGCTCTCTGGCAGAGAAGGTTAAGTGTCCAAAGGTAAAATCCCAGGATTCCATAGCACTGAGCGGTTAAAGTGGTGGCAAAGTGCCTTATTTCTATAGTGCAGATGCAGCCTTCTTGGGAAAGGAGCTGATGATGGGGAAAAGAGGAGGAATGCAGAAGGAAAGCAGGTTATTTATTTATTTATGGTGAACTCATTTCACATCTAGCTACAGGCACATAACCAGGGCCCTCTCCAATTCCCCATCCCCTAATCCCCCACCACTCTAAGAAGGCATGGAGTATCTCTTGTGTAGGGGAGCTGCAGTGAGTGTATGCTAGGTCCAGGGGGGCTTTGTTTGGTGCAGAGGGAGGAAGGGGATGCCCACCTCTGCATCGGCCCAAAGGAGGCATATGTCACCTGCGTATGTCACCAGCAGGATGCCGTTCTCTGTCTCTTTGAGTGCTGCAGGGTTTATTGCTAAGCCAATCCTAACCCTGCTCCTTTTTCTCAGGAACTTCATCTCGGCCTCCTTGGACACGGCTTTGGGGCCTCTGTTGTTGGAAGTGACCCAAGTGCAAGGACCACCAGGACCCCTGCCCACCTGATGGCCAACACAGAGGCCAATCGGAGGGAGTTGGGTTCCAACAGAAATAGGAAGCTGAGGTACAACAGCTCTTTGGTGAGTCGTTATCCTAATAGCTTCATCTGTGTCATTGCTGGGCCAATTTATGAAAGGAAGCAAATAAAATATTGTCTCAGTTTGGCAGAGACAGTCCTGGTTAATCCTGTGTCACCCCATTATTTCAGGTGCTTTTAAAATGTCCTGGTTTCTCTCTCCTCCTCCCATTTCCCCCCTTCTCAGCTCACTTCAGTTCCTGAGTGCAATGAAGTCTGCACCCCATCAGCTCAAAAGTGGGGAGAGGAGAGGAAAGAAGGAGACAGGATATGGCCCTTCCCAGGAGGCTGAAGCAAAAGCAAACTGCTGTGCCCTTCCTAGCTTGTGTGATCTTCCTCATAAACAGCTTTGGCCATCTTCACTGCCTTCTGGGTTGCTTGTCCACACATGTCTTGCTTTTCCTGTCTGTGAAATGTTGGGGATATGGGAGAATATCTCTGGATCTAAATATGGGGTGGGCCCAGTGGCCCTCAAGCCCAGAGTGCTCCCCAAAACTGTGATTTAAAATGACTATTGCCTCTCAAATGTGGCAAGAAACGTCTAAATGCACCATAATTCTTTGGTGGCTAAATGTATTGTACGTGTTGGGATAGTCACTATCCTAATCCATCATCAATATCCCAGCCATGGCCTAAATTATATTGTGTTTTATATTGTATATTGAATAGATTCAAGACAAACTGGATCTCAAAGGCAGTAGCTTTTTTCAGGCCGAGAGCATTTAAAGTTTATTTCCTGGACTGAATTTTAAAGTGATCAAAAAATATTTGGAGGCACCATGTGCTTTCCTCCCCTTTTGCTTAGTCACTCTCTGGATGAGGGCTATTTTATGTTGCAGGTGACCTTTGCAGATGTGGCGATATATTTCACCGAGGACGAATGGAAACTGTTGACAAAGAAGCAGAGACTTATGTACAATCATATAATGATGGAGAATTATGAGAACGTGGCTTCTGTGGGTAAGGAACCGGAATCCACTAGCATTATAGAATCATAGAGTTGGAATAGACCACAAGGGCCATCCAGTTCAACCCTGTTCTGCCATGCAGGAATACACATTCCAAGCACCATCCAGCCTCTGTTTAAAGACTTCCAAAGAAGAGGACTCCACCAAACTCTAAGGAAGTATATTCTACTGTCGAAGAGCTGTTAATGTCCCAAAGTTCCTCCTAATGTTTAGGTGGAACTTCTTTCTCTGTGACTTGCATCCATTGTGGTGTATCTTTTTCTCTGTAGCAGCAGAAAGTAAGCTTGCTCCATCCTCAATACGACCCTTTCCAATATTTAAACATGGATATCATATCCGCTGTTAATTTTCTTTTCTCCAGGGTAAACATACCCGGCTCTCTAAGCCGCTCCTCATAGGGCTTGATGGTTTCCAGATCCTTCACCATTTTAGTTGCCCTCCTCTGGGCATGTTCCAACTCGTCAACATCCTTCTTGAATTGTGGAGCCCAGAACTGGACACGGGATTATTCCAAGTGAGGCCTGACCAAAGCAGAATAGAGTGGCACTATTACTTCCCTTGATCTAGAAACTATACTTGTATTGATGCAGCCTAGAATCACATTGGCCTTTTTAGCTGCTGCATCACACTGTTTCCCCATGTTGAACTTGTGGTTTACTAGGAGTCCTAGATCCCTGTCAAGCGTAGTTTAATTGTGATAGCAACATCCTTTAGAATATTTGAATTTGTAGTTTAGTGAGGCATTATTGCTCTCCACTCTATAAGGATTCCAAATACCGCATTGTAAACTGCCAATTGTCAGAAGCAGGTTCTGTGGTTCATCCAGAATGGTATTGGGGTTTGGGGGGAAATTGTTATTAGTTTAAATGCTAGTAGTTTTAAATAGTTGGTAAGGATAGTGGGGCCTAGAACAGCTTGGGGAAAGGAAGCAGTTGTGGAGGCTCTTAACTGACTGGTTTGTGAGCTTTGGGTGGCAGACATGTCCCTGAGGGGAGAGGCGTATGTGAACGGTGGAAGGAGAAGGCAAGAGGTACCTGGGCTGTTTAGGGGCTGAAGGGGGAAGAAAAGGGAGGAGTGTGAAGATAGTTAATGACGGAGGAAAAAGGTTTCGAAGCTTCAGAGACTGCTTAAATGTGTTAATGGACGCTTCTGCCTGAGTTTCTCAATAAACCTTTTGGTGCAAGCAAAGGACTTTCTAATTCTGAAACTTAGTTCTGCCACCAGATATCACACCAGTTCTAGGATTTTGTGGGAAGACAGCATGGAGAGTAATGAATTTCTCACCCAAATGGTACTCAGCACATCTCTTGAGTATGTTTCCTACTTTTTCTGGCCCTCTTCCAGCCTTTTGAGGCTCTGGAGAGGCTTCTTGGGGAAAAGACCTCCCTTGGCCCTGCAGTGGCTCAGAGAGGGCCCAAGAGTGTCAAAATGGCCTCCACTTCCCCAAAGGGATACTGAGGGGCAAAAC
>JACSCI010000959.1:0-22311 GCA_016801065.1 Sceloporus tristichus
AGGATATTATTATTATTATTATTATTATTATTATTATTATTATTATTATTATTATTATTATTTGTAGATAGTGTTTAGCAGTTGTAACACATGCACCTCCGAGAAGGATTACTGAAATTTATTTTCCATTGTTAGCTGCAGTAACAGCAGAATGCGGATGGGTGACAGTACAATCCTTTCTGCTTATCTTGTCTAGTTCCTTTTCAGCAGTTGCTCCTAGACTCTGGAACGACCTGCTGGATGAGATCCATCAGATTACCACCTTGGAAACCGTTAAGAAGGCTATTAAGACGGATCTCTTACAGTAGGCCTTTCCAGACTAGGTCCACCTCTGTTTACCTGCCTCCCTCCCCCTCTTTTCTCCATCCCCTTTTCCATCCTATCTGGACCCTGCTATAAATTTTTTACAAATCTTCTATTGATTTTAACTGTTATTTTATACTATTGTTTTAATGTCTTTCTGGTTTAATCTCTTTTTAGTATTACTATGCTTTTATAACTGGGGGGCAGGGATAGCGGTTTTTAGAATTTTAAACTGTATCTCATTTTATTGGTGTAATCTGCTTGGATTCCAAGTGATTAAGCGAAATATAAATAAATATTATTGTTGTTGTTGTTGTTGTTGTTGTTGAGTAAAGTAGACCTGTGAATGATATGTGGCTCCACCAGAATACAGTGCACCTGCATTATATGCGGCTTTGAGCATATGCTCAAAGCCGCGCGGGGCACATGGAGGCAGCGCGTCCCATTCGCATGAACAGGATGCACTCCCATGGCATGCGTCCTGTGCACCACCGCTGCACTGCTGCCGCACCGCCATGGGTACGAGCCCCATTCATTTGAATGGGGCTTGAGCATCCGCGTTTTTTCTCTTACACAGGGGGTCTGGGACGGATCCCGGCGTAAGAGAAGGGTGGACTGTACTACACATTTCAACAAACCTCTTTCTTGAAAAAAATGAATCCACATAAAAGCAATAGAAGAAGCTTTCCCCCATGAAGACAGATACAAGTGAACAAGTATGAAACAATGCAATCTGAAAAGTTTCGAATGATCTGCAAATTTTAGGTAAAATTAAAGAGACCAAGGGTTCAGTGGTAATGTACATACTTGCCTTATACAGATTGAGTCTCCTTTATTTGAAATGCTTGGGATCACAAGTGTTTTGGATTTTTAATTGTTTTGGATTTCACAATATTTGTTTATATATAATAATAATAGTTTTTATTTCTATCTTCCTGCCTCTCCCGGTGGATCGAAGCACGCTCACAACAAGTTAAAATTACAATTACAATATAACAATAAAACCACAGTTTAGAAGAATAAAAACATAAACATATAAAACATAAGGAGATAAAACCATAACAGTAATCACATACACCTTATACACATAGTCTGAAGATAATTTTATAGACAATATTTTTAAATATTTTTAAATAATTTAAATTTAATTAAATTAATTTAAATTAAATATTTTAAAATAATTTTTAAATAATTTCATATATGAAATAGTGTTTGTCACTATCTCAGCCAACATGTGGACAATTTTGGATTTTGTAGTATGTCTGATACTGGAATTCTGCAAAAGGGATAATCAACCTTTATATCCTTCCAGACTAAGCTGCAGCACCTCAAACTAAAATTATTTCAGGCAACTAAAATAAGCAATTATCTTTTTCTGTAACCTTTGAAGCCCATTGCCAGTTAGAGTAGACTGAAAAATAGAGGCAGTTTCTTATGTTGTTTTTTCTTATAATTTTCCCTTTTCCTTTTCTATGAACAAACATTTATATTTATTTAAGACATTGCTGGTACTGTAGCATGGATGAGAAGTTCTGACCAAAGTTTCATTTCAAGTCATGGCTAGAGATGGAAAGAGAGCTGTGGCTTCCTGACATTGTTTTGAGCCACTTTCCAATGCAGTTACATTAGCAAAAATACACCAAGCAAAGAAAACGATAAGCTCAGTGTTAATACTGATCATATCTGCTGTTCATTAATATTTTACAAGCTATCTGGTTGTTGGTACTTAATTATATTTCTGTTTTTCAAAATTACTTTAATACTGCAAAAATAATTCTGCCATTAAAAATGTTAGGAATTTCATTAATCATAAATTGCACTGAACACTAAAACAATGAAAGCAAAATTTTGACTCCAAGCTGTTTGTATATTTTCACTAAAACAAATGCAATTACAAAGACCTTATTTGAAAATGTTCACATTTAGGGACAAGGAATATAACTTGTTTGCCTCATCTTGTTCAGTATCTGTTCTGGCACTTCAGTTCACAACATCAATTTGTCTCCACACCATATTTCTCATACTCACTATCTGGGGTTGTGATATGTTTACAAATGATTTGAAGGCAAGTACACACACACACACACGCACATACACACACGCACATACACATGCACACACATGATGTACAGGGATGTACTTGTAATTAGAACAGAATACTATTGAAATCCAGAAATGGGTCAACATGACTCAACATTAATTTCAATAAAGTTGACAGGAACAAGATATAAAGCATGTCATAATACTGCTTTAAAAATAAGACCTAGAACAGTGATGGTGAACCTTTTAGGGGCTGAGTGCCCAAACTGCAACCCCAAACCCACTTATTTATTGCAAAGTGCCATGTCCCTCTGGCTTTCTACTAGCAAACTCTAGCAAACTCTGTGCTGGGGCGATAGCACATGTGCCGGCATAGAGGGCTCTGAGTGCCACCTCTGGCACACGTGCCATAGGTTCGCCATCACTGATCCTAGAAGGTACCACCATCAGAATACAAGTTGGGATCAGTCTTGTAAAGCCTCCATGCCACCTCTCCCTTACTCCTTACAGAAGGCATTGTAATTTGAAGAGCGGGGGGCTGGGGGGAGGGGGGCTTTTACCTTTTGAAGTAGGGTTTAAGAAAATCAAATAGCAATAAACTCAGAACACTGGAACGATATACTGGGTGAGTAATATAAGAAAAAAAGTTCCCAATGAAAAATAAAACAAAGAAACCTAAATCCTACAGTTGGTGCCAACTAAATGGTGTTCATGACATCAATAGGAACTTGATAGAGCAACACTTATGTAAATTTCATTGATACAATGGGCCTACTCTAGTTGGGACTAACAACTTGTTTCATACTAACAACTGTGATCTACCTGTTTACATTTATTTACAATATTTTTCCTGTTTCTTCTCTACAGTCATGTGAGGTAAGTTACTCTTCTCATTTTATAGACAAGAAGTTGAAAATCTGAGATAATGAATCAGTTAAATAAAGTCTGAAGCAGGTCTTCAAACAAGATAACACTATTTCTCGTGGTACTTTAGTACAGTTGTAGGATCTCTTTCAACCTGGAACCAGAGTTTGAAAAAGAAAAGTTGCAGTTTAAATAGTAAGGATGTTATTCTGCTGGGATATGTTTTCCTTTTATTTCATTATAGAAGAAAATCCTTTAGATATATTTCCTGGAAAAGGCATATTCTAACATTATACTTTTATCTGATCAAAACTACCCAACAGAACCATCCTGAATATATGGATTTTATCACATGATAACAACAAATGATTTGTTGCTGTTTATTCCCTGGTTATTCCCAGGATAAGCCATCTTTAATCATGATGCATGTGAAAATCTTCACCCGATCACAGGAATATCACTGGATAATACCCGTTTAAACCCCCAATTTTCCAAACATGTGATAAAGTCCTGTATCTGGAGGGCACTATAAATACATGTATAGCAGATAAATAAATAAGCAAACTGAAGGGTTTTTTTTTTAAATGAAACCAGTTTAATGCCTTCTTCTCTGTGCTAAGAAGTATTCAAAACATTTCAATTCAACATGGATTCTGTGGGCTAAATTAAAATTTTATTCTCTAATTTAAAGTTTTATAAAGTTTAAGGTTATAAACTTTTAACTTTGCGGTTCAATGTCTGCAATCTTCAGTTTAAAAGGAAGTATCTGTTTATATGCCAGAACGGAAAATTCATACTTAACTAAACGTTTCATTTAAAGAGACTATCCGTTACTTTCTCCCACACTGCTTTTCATAAAATCATAAAAAGATCAAAACAAAAGAAATGTAAACTTGCAGTTCATATTGACAGAGATGTTTGTCTAAAAAAAATCTGACATATAAAATGAAACACTTGCCATGTTTGAAGATCTCTAGATGAGATAGCAATGAGATGATGATTAAAATAATAAAATATCAATAACCAACGTTCACACATGCAAGAATTCTAGAGGAATTCAAAGGTTATGCACACTGCTTTTGCAATCTCTCTTGGTCTGTTTTATGTATTTTGTTCAGTGTTGCGTCCATTCATTCAATGTTGGTTTACCGTTAATATAGATGCCTCTAAGTTGCCATGTGCTTCCTTCTGTTAAGACCTAGAGTTTCTTTACATAGACACTTTGTCCTTTCATTTATCAGAGCCTTTTCCCCTGTGGGATGGGGTACTGTAACATAAGAGGACTTATGACATAACAATACTGTGAGGGCAACCAGCCAATCATGTGGAAGTGAGAAAAGAACTTTCTGGATGGTTGCTGGAGAGAGACTGTTGAAACAGTTGAGGAGTTGAGAGTAAGAAGACCCGAGGGAAAGAAAAGCCTTGACTGTTGGCCTTTCTCTTAGTCAGGGATTCAGGCTTAGCTATGTTTGGCTGATTATTATTTTGTAACCTATCTTTTCAGTTTGTGCCTGGAGGATCAGTTGTCCTCCCTGTTTTGCTCTTTAATGTTCTTTGCTTCATAATAAACCTTTTTCTTCAGTACTCTGCCTCTTTCTTCATTCCGTTTAATGGCCTTAGCTCAGCTAATGCTTTTCTGATTGTCAGTTACCAGTAGAAGGCCCAGCAATGCCCCAATGCATTGCTGGGGTGTAACAGGTTAATGATTGGGTGGTGGCAGTGTGTTGTTTTGGTGACTAAAGGTGATCCCAAGGGGTCCCATCCAGCCCAGAGGAGTGGAGTGGGACCATAGAAAAGCTTCCCATATTGGCACTGGGTTCCTCTACTTCTGTCTTACTCCCTGGGAGTGAATTTAAAACAGGATAGGAAGCAGAGAAAAACCTTCCCACACTTCCTACCACACTCTCGCTGAACATCTGGATATGTTTCCATTTTAAAAAAATACTGGAGAATAAACAATTGAGACAGGATGCAATGTGAGAAGGAGAAGAAGCAAAACTGTGAATGTGTGGCTTCCAGGCACACTTCAAGAAAAAAAAATGTTTGCATTTACTATCATTATTATTTAGAAGGAAGAAAAAAATGTCTGAAAGCTTTTTTTTTCTTACTGGAGTGACTTTGGAATTCCAGAGATGCAAGAGAAACAGAAAGCAAGAGAGCCAAATGCTTTTTGTTCCCCACAGTTTTCCTAAGTGGACAGCTAGTTTATAAGGAGAGAGACACAAAATGAACAAAAGTGAGAAATTCAGAGTAATTGGTCACAATCCTGTTAGTGAAGAACACTAGTTTAACTATGCTGATGCAGGCAGTGGTGGCAGGAGGGAAAACTCCATCCTGAGAGCCTTGAGAGTAATGTAACGGGAGCAATTGGCTTGTTAGAGCCAGCAGACTTTGTCCCTGTCAAAAGTTCACCTGTTAGCAGCACACTGTGACAACAGGCAGATTTAGGCCAGGCTAGAGACAGCAAATCAACAGTCAGCGGGATTCAGCCACTAAAATGTGGGAGCTAAAGTTGAGAAGGAAACAACTTAGCTCTGGGTTAGGGAACAAGTTCAGGAGTGAAGGACTTGTTCCAATACAGCACTACAAGTGAGGGAGTTTCTGATTTGATATCCTGAGGGATAGGATTAGATTGAGGGCTAGAAAAAAGTTAAGGATTTGGTGTCAAACCAAGAAGGTTCTGTCATGTCCAGTGAGGGACAGTTAGTGTTAGTGAAGGACTCTGTAAAGAGCAGAACTCCAAGGGGGAGTTACTGTTATAAAGTAACCAGAGTGATAGACAGAGCCTTGGTGGCTGGTTTAGGAATAGGTTATACAAAGTATCCAAAGGAGGACTGAGAGGGTCCTTGGCAACTAAGGAGTGTTCTTTAAAGAGAAGTGTTTAAAGAAAAAAGTGAAAGATAAGCAATAAGAGAGTGCACAAAAACATAGTATAATAAAAAGAGTTGGCTTTGTTTTCATAAACTTAATACTGTACTTAATAGACATATATGAGGTCTCCACTGCCTCATTATGTACTCAAAAAGATGCAAGTGTCATTTTTGGAAGAAGGATATTTCAGTTTATAACATAAGGCATATCTGTTGATTTGTATAAATAATCAGCAATACAACCCAAATCAGATACACACACACACAGCCTTAAAACTCTATTTATCTGGAACCTTCTTTTTGGATTAATTGTCTCAAGCTCTTCTACTTTAAGGAAGAATGGGTGGTACCACCTGCAATTTCCACTGCCAAGGTAGCTTGGCATTTGATCTTGTTGATTATAATTTATCCATATGGTCATTCCAAACTCACTCTTTGGGAGAATCCTAAATAGAAGACTGTGAAAAATCTTTATTATAGAACTCAAACCCTGGTCTCCAGAGTCAGAGTCTTACATTCAAACCACTACACTACACTGGCTTCCCTGCATGCTCTAATTGTTGCTAGAGTACTTCTACTCCTGGCTTGAAAAGATTAATCTTCTTTCTATTATTCAATGATCAAAAGATCTTACTGACTGAACTATATGTGGATGTGTATATTATAGAAACAACTTCAAGAAAGTGTGCGTTTGGAAATATGGCCATCTTACATTAAGCGGTCCATGTTCATATTCTATGCACTACCTTCACCCTTATTTTTTCCATTTCCTTTCCCTCCTCTTTCTCCCCTCCCCTTTTTAGTTTGTAATTATTCTTTCAAAAAGTATAATTATTTTTTAAAAAAAACTCTGCAAACTGAGCATGACCAAACTGAGCACCCAAAAATACAGAGAAAAAACAATTTAGCTCAAGATAATTTTATATAATCTGGCACAGGATTTATTGTGATCATCAGATTGCTCCCCTAAGCATAAGCCCCAATTATTTGGACTTGAACATACATGGAACATTTTAGAATTAGGTTACTTTTTTATTTAAGAAGATACGATAAAATACTGAGTTTGACTTTAAACCTGATATTAGAAAAACTTTATAGTGAGAATAAGATTTATGGCATGATCCACATTTAATCACTGTGGCTTCAATGGCATGGAAAGCCAGAATCAAAATTGAATCAAGCTAAAGTGTATCCAAGATTTTATTGTGCCATAAAACAAGCTGAAGATGGGGTAAATTGTAGCAAAAACAATGCCATGCCACTACTGCCTGAACACTGTGCTGCACTGCAAATAGATGTACTGTTGCAAATACACAAAGTTCCTATTCCAAGACCCATGAGCCAGTCATACGTTCCATCCTACATCCAAAGGAGGGCAACTAAAATGATGAAAGGTCTGGAAACCATGTCCTATGAGGAATAACTTAAGGAGCTAGGGACGTTTAGCCTGGGGAAGAGAAGGTTAAGAGGTGATATGATAGCCCTGTTTAAATACTTGAAGGGATGTCATACTGAGGAGGGAGCTGACTTGTTTTCAGCTGCTCTAGAGACTAGGACCTGGAGCAATGGATGCAAGCTACAGGAAAAGAGTTTCCACCTCAACATTAGGAAGAGCTTCCTGACAGTAAGGGCTGTCTGACAGTGGAACACACTCCCTCAGAGTGTAGTGGAGTCTCCTTCCTTGGAGGTATTTAAGCAGAGGCTGGATGGCCATCTGTTGGGGATGCTTTGACTGAGAGTTCCTGCATGGCAGGGGGTTGGACTGGATGGCCCTTGCGGCCTCTTCCAACTCTATGATTCTATGATTCTACCCTCCATCACATGAAAAAGCTTATTTGTACTTTTCTTTTTCTAGTGCAGTTTATATTCAGAATAATCAAAATGAATTTGAGAGAGAAGGAAACCACATCCAAACAACTTTATTTAGTTAGTTCTGGGCATAAAAATTCAGAAGCCAATCTATATGGTTGAAATTTCTTATTTATAAAATTACACCTACACCTTGTAGTGAATTGGTAATTAGGCAGATAGTCCTTAAGAAGCAAGCCAAGATTTATTTTTAACTTTTACTTCCTTATTCATTTTAGGATTTGGAAGTGACATATAAAACCCTTTTTATAAGCATCTTTGCTTTGAAATAATTTCTATGGAAAAGGTTACTAGAGCTGGGTTATTACTATAATAAGGTTGAGAGAACAGTGGGACCACATTTATTTAAAGCAAAAGGGAGGGAAGAAATTGGTTGGGAGAAAAAGGAAATATATTGCAACTGCCTAATCAAAGGAAGCATGTACACTCAATGTTGAGCTGGTTCAGAGATGAAAAGAGTCAAATGTTCTACTGCATTACAATGAGAACTCACATTTATTTGAAGCAATTTGAGGCAATAAAATAAAATTGCAGTCCTATGTTCAAATTTGTGTGTATGTACTTTCAAGTTGCCTTGAGAATTATAGTGATCCCATGAATCTTACAGGGTTATCCTAAGCAAGAAATCTTCAGAAGTGATTTTGCTAGTCCCTTTCTCTGAAATATAGCCTACAGCACCTGTTATTTGGTGGCAGTCTCCCATCCAAGCACTAGCCAGAGCTGACTATGCATAGTTTCCACGATCAAAAGGGGTCTGGTGCCTTTTTAGGGTATTTAGGGCTTTGTGTTCAAATATCCCCCATAAAAAAAATTATGCACAATTTTTAGTGAAGCCTAGATCATATACATACAATGCTCCAAAAATTTCATCTTTAGTTGAATCTCAGCACTTTACTACACAAGCCATGTTCTCTGTGTATGGTGGGGGAGGAAACATACCACATTTAGAGCCCCAATATTGCACTTCTTCAGAATCATGCAACCGGGGCTGCTGCTGTCATGGTGCTCTCTTCCTGAGTCCTGTTTAACCATGCCTCCCTATCTAATAGCCTACCCAGTGTGCATTTTGATATTTTTTAATTTTATTTTTATTTATTTTTCTTTTTGTTCATATCTGTTACAGTGATGTCGGTTTAAAAAGTTGTTTTTTTAAGAAGGAAAGAATGGGGGAGGTAATTGGGTTACTAGGGAATAGCAAGGGTGGAAGAGGAGTGGCTACTGACACCAAGTGATTGGCATTCTCACAATTGCCCCAACAGCAGCATTTTGCACTGTTGACAGCTCATTTACAGGTTCCCCATGTCAGTAAAAAGGGACATCATGAATGTGCTTGCAGGATGCAACAGCTACTGGTTGGAGGCAACACCATGCAACAAATATCACCAAAGCCACTTTTTCCCAAGTACAACCACTGTTTAAGAGATTGTGTAGCAATCTCTTCAGTGAAGCCAAAAAGGGAGTCACTGTTGGTGCAGAGGTTTGAGTGTTGGGCTACAACCAGGGATGTAGCCAAGGGGGGGGGATCTGGGGGTCCGGACCCCCCCCCTTCCATTAGAAAAATGAATGGTGTGTGCTGCTGCGCCGCCGCACTCAAGCCCCATTATAATGGTGGCACTTAGTCTGGACCCCCCCTTCCTAAAATTCTAGCTACGTCCCTGCTACAACTCTGAACACCAGGGTCCAAATCCCCGCTCAGCCAGTGAGTGTCAGAGGAAGGCAGAGGCAAATTCCTTCTGAACCAATATTTGCAAGTAAATCCTGTTATAGGTTTGCCTTTGGGTCACCACAAGTCAGAGATAACTTGAAGGCATGTACTAATGAACCTAACAATGATTTCAAGAGAATGGCCCCTACTCTCTCTTCAGTAGAATACTGAGTCTTTATAAGCTGCTGTATTAATAAAATTGTCCAAGCGAGTTTTCTAAGGTTGGGAAGAATTTGTAAAAATGTATGGTATATAAACCAAAACAAAATATAGTGGCCCAACATAAAGCCAACATAAAACTAATATCTGCACATAAAGAATGCTCATTTAGTCTAAAAGTTTGTTATGGCTATGTATTAACAGAAAAAGAAAGAATAGTTTAGGTGATTATAGCAGTAGGCTGTCTACCCTCTAAAAGTGTATATACCATATTGAAGGCTCAGCTATGTTATCTTAGGTTTAATTAATAAAAATCAGTGCTTCTGTCTTTACTAAACAGAGACGACTATGATCTAATTGGCTGTACAAATCAGAGCACGTACAGTAGAATGCACAGCTTTTTGAGTGAACACAATACTACAACTTGTGTCATGGCAGAGTAACTGGCACAGGAAATCTAGATAGTAAATGAAAAGTTAGATGTTATTATAAACTTATGTGGTTTCTACACTCCCAAGACAGAAGGGAAGAGGGCTCTTCAGTTTGTGAAGATCCTTCTTCCCCATGAAAAACCATGTGGAAAATGCTGTAGCAAGAACAAGCTGAAGACAATGACTGTATCAGGACATCATAATGAGGTGTTCTGGCTTCCTGTAAAGGAGCAAGTATGCTGATGCATGCTGCTCAATCACACCCACTTTGCTGTTCTGACCAGCAGGTATACCTAAAGCAAGAGCACTCAGTCTTTGGTTTGTTTAGTGTAATGTAGTGTAGTGTAATGATTTTTTGTCTTTTTCCTCTCATAATAAATTGAAGTCATAAAAGCACAATCCTGGATTATGACTCTGGAATGTTAAGAGTATAACAAACTAGGGGTTTTAGTTCAGAAGTCGCTCTAAATAAACAATGGAAAAGGGGACCTGGCTTATTTAGAACTTTTCTTTGGAGAAGAAGCCAAATAGGAATAAATGATCAGCATGCCTAACCAGACGTGAGATTTCATCCAATACAGCTTTCTTTTTCATAATCTGCAAATGGTATGACAGAACCATTTGGCTTTTACTGTGAACATTTATCCCACTAGTGTAATTTGTATCTAATATAGGAGCAAGACTTTTGTGGTCATCCAGGTGTTGTTTGCCTGCTACTGCCAACTGTGCTAGCCAATGTAGTTAATGGTGAAGAACTGAAGTTCAACAATATCTGAATGCTCACACCATTCTATCCCAACATAGCATATGCTGTTCAATGACAGCAAAGATAACTAAGTAGCCAGATATAACAGTACGTCTACACCAGTTTATGCATATACTGCCTAAATTTCTGGCCAGATTCTACTGTTATACAACCGAACCTATGAATGAAGACCCTAATTTTCACAAGGCCATTGACAGCATTCAGAGAAAATTATGAGGATATTGTCTGCATGCATGTAGGTTCTATTTGAAAGTTGGCTGAATGCATAGAGATTACAAGCAGGGACAATGGAAATGCCCTGATTTCACACCCATCTTCTCATGTTTACTGAACAGGTCAAAAGCAAGGGTTTCTGTTCGCAGTTCTGGACATATTTTATCCCTAAACCTGTTCAACCAAAGAAAAGAATGAGGAGAAATAGATGTATGTATTTAACAAGAAACAGTACTTTTTAATACTACCAAACTAGTCATGGAATCTTTTGTCTATTTACAGTCACTATTATACTGATTTCAAAGAAGAATTATATAATTTCAAAGAAAAATTATATGATTATTTTGAATATCTACAATATTGCTTTAAATCCTATCTATTTGCACACAAAGATGTATGGGCTTTTTAGGTGGCTGATAAATGCTATTAATCGAACTGTTATATTCACTGACATAAAGCAATTCTTATACTGGTACAATAACAGCAAGATGATGTTGTAATAATAATAATGTATATTTCAAGAATAACATAAATTGATAACTGTAGTTGTCAATGAAAAATATTGAAATATTAATAAAATCTAAATCTTTACAATAATGTTTTTATTATACAGATCTACCACTGCAGTCTCAAGACTAATGGGCAGCATCACTCATTATTATGTTGCAAGAATCCTTCAAGTGAAAAATATAATTCAAGCCATAATATGTAAATTGGGAATCAAAATTTACCAAGTAATGCAATGTCTAATTATAACAGTAGAGACTGTACAGAAGTGAAATAGTCTTAAATAACTTCTCAAAATGGGATTCTTGTATCCCAGATTTTAATACTGCATGGTATTTTAAGGCACTGACAAGATCCAGAACCTTATTGGACACATTTCCCCCTGTTATGGGTATGGGAAGGGGATGCTCGGGGGCATGTAAGTCTGAGAAAAAATGCATTTTACTGCACCTCAAAGTGTCCTCAAAATGGCCTGGTGCCAAGCCGTTCCCATTCAGGACTAAGGAGGGTCCTTTGCTTCAATCAGAAGATAGATACTTTCCAGAACTGTTAAGTCAAATTACAAAGCAAATAAAAGTGGATCCCTATACAAGACATTTGGGTGACTGTGTAAGTTGCCTTAATATACTATTTCTGTCTTCATGTCCTTTTTTATGAAACAGGAGTCCTCATAGCCTGTAATGATGAAAACTAAGCACATGAAGCTGAATAAAATGAATTCTTTATGTCAGTTTTTAAACTGTAAGCTAAACATTTACATACCACAAGGTACTGACTTCAATTGTTTGTTACTCTGTAAATATCAAATATCAAGAACAACAACAACAAAATCCAACAACATCCAAAATAGACAAAGGAACAATACCTTTATTGGCCAATCAAATGCAAAAAAAAAAAAAAACACTCACGCAAGCAGCTTTGTACATTTTGGTTGGCCAATAATGGTTCTGGGATTTGGATTTCCATGAATTGTGCTGCATGGCCAATCCAGCTACTCCTGAACAACTACAAAAACAACAAATATTTAGGGTAGGGTTTTTGCTTTTTTTAAGAATTAAACTAATCTGATTTCTTTAATCTGTGACAGTTCTATTATTGGCCTCAACACATCTCTAGATGTCAGCAACTAATCACATATAATAACTAACAGCCCTAAATGGAGATGTTCATCTTCAAGTGTGTTTATTATTATTTAATACACATATAGCCTGTCTCTAAGGGACTCACTGAACTTTAAGCTTAATCAATAACCACACTAATTTTGATACACCACCACCACCACAACAACAACAACAAAAACCCACATCCAATTAATTCAAAGAGATTCTACCCTGCAACATGGATAGCCCCTTCTTGGATCAGAACAATGGTTGCTATTAAAAAAACTGGTGAGATTATGTAAAATGCATTTCACAAATGTTTGCATTCCCAACATCATATTAAGTGTTCCCCTTTTCATTCTGAACAATATTATCAGACACCTTACCACCTAGCATGTTTCTATTAGCACTATTTCTACAAATGTTGCTCTGAAATTAATTGTTTCATTGATAAGCATACTAAAAGTTTGTTTCAAGCAAATTAAACACCACTTTTCTTCCAGAATCAATAGCATTGCAAATTTTAACATTTGTGTCAAACTAGTTCTCATCAAATGGCTGTTTCTCTTAGGCAGGTTACACTCTATGGATATATTACTGTATCAAAAAATAACAAATTATGTCTTATTTTTAATATAAAGGCTAGAAAGCCAAGCAAAAGAGTAATTGCACATACTTTTATCCACAAATCTGCCACAGAGTCACTAATTAAGAACAAGAAAAAATATATAGGAGATTATGCAATTACAATTTGTCAAAAATTTAAAAGAAACTGAACTAAAGCAAGGGGGCGACCTGGGGGCCTCTCTCTTCTCTTCTTTTTCTACTGAGCAGTAGTATACACTCATGGCCCCAGAGGGAGAGACGAACCAATGAACTTGATCCCTTCCCTACCACCATTCCATTATCCTTTTGCGTTGTGTCTTTTTAGATTATAAGCCTTAGGGCAAGGAACTGACTAATTAAAAAAAATTATAAGGTGCTCTGAGAGCCATTATGGCTGAAGAGCAAGGTATAAATACTCAAAATAATAATAATAAAAATACAGTGGTAGCTGAATCCCACACTCTTGATGCATATACAGTTACTTTAAGCTGTGCATTAGCTGATCACCTGCTGTGGAACCAATGAAGATATGAACATACTTTAAGCTCTTTTTGCAAAGCAAAAAACTCCTATCTATTTTAAATAGATAGGCTTTGTAGATAAAGCTATCTCTCTCCCTCCTTCCCTGTCTCTCTGTCTCTTTCGCTGCCTTTCTCTCACACACCTCATCTGAAGGACAGAAATAATACAGTTTGACACTGCTTTAATGACCATGGCTCCATGCTATGGAATTCTGGGAACTGTAGTTTTGTGAGATGTCTAGCCTTCTCTGTCAAAGAGCTCTGGTGCCACAATAAACTACAATTCCCAGGATTCTTTAGTAATCAGCCAGGATGGTGAAAGTGGTCTCAAACTAGATTACTTCTGCAGTATGTTTTGGACCTCTCTCTCTCTCTTGCTCTCTCTCTCTCTCTCTTTATACTGTATACACACACACACTGACATCACAGGTCAGTAATTTAAACAAAGCTAAGAGAGATCACTAGCACTCCAACCGACCAGGAAAGGTACCAAAGTAGGATGTTTCTACAAATTCATTTCCATCCTAAGCAAATACAAAGATATTAATTTTAAGGTACTGACAAGGTATAAATTCATTTCCATCCTAAGTCAATAAAGTGATTTAATTTTAAGGCACTGACAAGATAAGGCAAAACAAGGGTATACACTCTTACCCCGGGATACGAATGCGCCGCGTTACGAAATTTCCGGGTTACGAAAAAAAAAATAATAAAAAATATTTCCGGGTTACGAAGGTTATCCGGGTTACGAAGAAAATTTTGGTGCTTTTCGGCGCTATTTCGCACGAAATCGCGGCTTTTCCCCATTAGCGCCTATGGCAATTCGGCTTGCGAAAGCCTTCCGGGTTACGAAAATGGCGGCGGAACGAATTAATTTCGTAACCCGGGGGACGAGTTATTTGCCTTGTGCTTTATCAAAGGAGAAGCAGAAACAGACCTAATTTTATTTTCTTTAGTCATTCAAGCTTTAGGCTTCCACCTTTAAAACCATTATTTAAGAAAACTGGAAACTATGGTATAGTCATAGTTTGTGCTTTTGGAAAGCAACAATGTCTGCATGCTCACATGTGATTTGAGTTAGCTCTTCCTAGCCAGTATGGCTGATGGGAGAGGGCTGAGAGGAGTTGCAGAACAACAGTAGATACAGTGGTGTCACTAGCTGGGGTCAGTGGCATCACTAGAGGGTGGTACATGGGAGGGCACTGTCTTCCGAGTCCAGCATGGACTCAGAAGGCTTGTGGCAGGGGCACTGCCTTTTGAGTCTGACCTCTGGGAAGGGCTGCAGTGCCCTTATTGGATGGAGGAGAGGGCAAGGCTGTTTTCTTCTCCACACATGCCAGGTGACACAAATCTTAGTGATGCCATTGGTTGGAGTGTCACCTGATGTAGAGTGTGTCACCCAGAGAGGGTGCATGTTTTGCTCTCCTGTCATTACATTGCTAGGCTTCCTCCACAGGTAGGCAGCCTGACAACAGAATAGCTAGAAAGGGTATACATTCACCCCTCCGGCTGCTCCACTGCCCAGCAAGGCAACCCAGTGGCAGAGCAGCTGGGAAAGGCACACGTTTGCCTCTCCTGCTGCTCGGTCATCAGCCCCCCCCCCCCCCGGGGAGGCAGCCCAGCAACGGAGCAGCCAGGAAAGCCATGCATTCACTCCTCCCGCACCAAAATGGAGGAGGACACAGTCAGATGTCATCCAGTGCGATTCATAGGAAAGAAACAATTTGCCCATCTCTACGGCTTTAGGCCTAACTACAGGTGATGATAACAGCAAGTTTGAAATAGCTTTTTTAGGACTTGTCATAATCAACTGGAAAACATTACAATGCTTGGTAAAGTGGAAAGCAGTAAGAAAAGACAGAGACTACACTATAGGTGGGTTGATTCAATCAAGGAAGCCACTGCCCTGAGTTTGCAAGACCTGACCAGGGCAGTTGGTGACAGAGTGCTCTTGAGGTGTCTCATCCACAGGGGTCACCATAAGTCAAAGTCAACCTGAAAGCAAGTAACAAAAATAGTCCTTTCTTAACAATTACAAGCCATGAGTGGGTCCTAATATGGATCAGGACTGAAACATAGGATGTGGGCAAGCTTACTCTTTCTTCACACATTGTTTTCCTGTTGGCTCTCACCCTGAGCCAACACTTTTTCCTCTGTTGGCAATAGCATCTTTAGGAATAAAAGTTGGGGAGGAGATCCTTTGGGAACATTTTTGGTCCTTCTGGCATATTTGGTACTTACATCTTTGTAACATAATGTAATGTAATGGTGTTTTACATCTTTTACAAGCCTTACATATTTTTGTGGGCAATAACATTTTCACTCTTAGCATTAACTGTGACAGAGACATACACAGGGGAAAATGAATGAGCAAAATGGGATTGAATCTTTGTTTTGCGTATATACACTGATCTCCCTTACAGAAATCGAAACAATTTACACTATGAATGGAGTTTCATCCAGGAATGTAACCAGCAATTGTAAAAACATATTCCATTGTGCTGGTCATTTAAATACTTATGCCTGAAGGAGAATTCTACATTCAAAGCTTTCAAACATGACTGAACTAACTAATCCAAAAGAAGCCATTATTTCGCCTTTTCCATTTTGCAAAATCGCCACCACAGCTACAAATGCTCTGGTGCTCCCAAAGTATGAAAAATAAATGAATACCTGTAAAACTTTCCAGCATAAAAGTCAAATTGTATGAATTCCACTCCCCACCTCCACAGCTTTGAAACTGATGCATATTTTGTTATAGGCACTAATAACTGCTTACCTAGGTGTTCTCACATGAGTAGCCTAGCAATGAAGCTGGGACCTCACACAGGTTCCCACCTGCTACCCCACAAAAGCCTGTTCTCTCTCTTTGACAGTCAGCCATCATTTCTGTATTCCAAATGAAAGCAATGACAGTAAATACATAGGGCAACATGCACATTCCAAATACTACTGGTAACTGGGAAATGTATGGAAAACCCCACAAACTTGAATGTATTAATTTTCCATTTATTGTCTTTATCTGCAAGTTATGTTTCTCCATTTCCCTAGGTTCCAAAGCACATTTTCTGCAAAAGAACTAAAAAGTGTTAGAAAGGAGAGCTGCAAGGGGAAGCCAGCATGTTTAGCATCCACCTTCACATTGCTAATGTCCATGTCCCCTCTTCCTTCAGCTCAGCCACATAGTATATATGGAAAGAAATACATGATTGGGAAACCTGAGTTTTCTGCTGAACTTGTGGTTCCACCTTGAAAGTCAATTCATACATTACAAGACTTACAGCACATTCATAACTGCTTAGGTATGCTCCTAGTTTTGTGACAAGTTATTCATCTCCCAGTCTGACATTTTCCAATAACTAATTCAGTCTGCAAAATACAAAAAGGAATGGTTGTTTGTTATGGGGGAAGGAAGGACATTTCCCCCCTTACAAACAACATTATTTCATACTTTTGTTTCATACACATAAAAGACAATGATGCTGAAGGAAGCTCCAAAATATTTCCCTATGTTCAAGCCATTATTGTGTCACAATACATTTCTTTTGGTTTCAATACCTTCTACTCTGAATTACTACTATCTGAAAATGTACAGGAACTTTCCTCCTGACTGACTAAAACATTACTTATACTTATGCAAGACTGCAGCATGGATAACTGCCTGAATATAAAGGTGAAATGGGGTAACACAGACTTCTCATTCTGTCTTCAGAGTGAAGATGACTGAATTCTATAGAGTACTGCTAAAGATACAAAACAAAACAAAAAAAGATTTTGAATTCAAGAAGTAGAAGCTTAGCAGTTTATGTCCTTAACCTTTTGGGAAAGAATCTCTGTTAATCTAAAATCATGGAAAAATAAGAACTGAATACTAACAACTAAAATAAGAATTGGACACTAACAACTGTTGCACGTTTGTCAAGGATACGCAGATAACTTCAGGTCTGGGATTAACATTAGTGAATCTGGCAAGCATGCAATAATAAACTCCCAAAGCTTCACCGATAGCATTAAAGACCTGCTAAATATCTTTTTGACACCTAGACATAATGGTGGAGCAATCTAAACAAATGTGAAATATCTGAACAAAACCCACTTATATATCAGTGCAGATAGAAAATGTCTAATTTAACAATGGCTTAAAAACAACAACATTGACAAGTCACCCCAGTCTTGATTAATAGTAAATTCCCAGGCACCTATCTGCAAAAATAAAAACTGATAGTGGCACTGAAGAACCTTAAGTCATTATTTACTTATTTGAGTAATTGGTGCCTCCCCCACACAAATCAATTGGCACAGCTAAATTTAAGTGCTTTTAATTTGAATTTAATTTGAATTCATTTGAATATGAGACTTCTAAGGATAGACTTAGAAACTGAAAACAGTAGTTTAAATGTGCTTAACATGACGTAATGACACTTCTCAGATGCCTGATAAAAATCTACCCCTTATTTGACACTCCATTTCCCAATACCAAAATTAACTAGGGCAAATTAAAATAACTAGCAAGGTATTAAATAGTTTTTCCCCCTGTTAATCTTGCAAACTAAAAGGGAACCAGGTACAGTCCTCAATTACCTGAGTGTCATAGCAAAAGGAAATACAAACAAAAAATCAGACAAAATGGGAAAAAAGTGCATTGTTGTTACTTCCATGACCTGTAAAGTTCAACTCAAAGCATATATATGAAGGAAGTCACATTAATTCCAGATGTATTTGTAGCATGGTAAGAGAATACGGTATTGTACCCTTAAGGAATAACTGGCAGAAGCCCCACATATTTTATAGAATGTCTGAAGCCACTGTTAATAGCTGAGACTATGATTTTTAATATGATATGCTAATTAGCTCCTGAGTGAAAATTGAAAAAAAATGAGGAACTTTTTTAATAACTGGATTTTAATAACTTTTGATAGCTTTTAATAACTGGATTTTATTTTACCACAAACAAATATTATTCAGTGAGTTCACCTGTCTAATCTAGAAAGCTCAGATTCAAGCACTCTGATCAAATCATTGGGTTGTTCATGGCCTTGGCAACCATGTGTGTGTGTGTGTGTGTGTGTGTGTGTGTAAACATGCCTGAAGATTTAAAAGACAGCAATGTTTTTCTATCTGTTTAATGAAAGATGTTGGAGTCATGTTTGCACCCTTTGTCCAGTTCACCCAGTTCCACGTGTCTAGGCCCTGAGTGTTATAACTTAGAGCCAATACACTCTTATGTCTACTAACATGTTAGTCCTACTGTGTTCTGTGAGGCTATATTGAGATGAAACAGATGACTCTGTTCCCCCCCCCCCAGGAATTGGGGAGTTTGAGGTCCAAAGGTTAACTTTTCCAAGCTTTATGGAATTCTGCATGTATTAAACAGAAGTGCACTTTTTCTTCACTTGGAGTCTAATACTACTTCTTGTGTCCCAGAGCTAAATCTTGGAATTGAAATAAATTGTGTTGCAAGTTTCCACTTGAGTTTGACTAAAATTGAACTACAGACATCATACTTTTTTTTTGGTAAGCATCACCTAACGGACAAAGGGAGAGGATATTGGTGTCACATTGGTCATCTGAATTTGTGACTATTATGCTGCTGAGTCCTTTCTTGGAAGATGCCTACATAGTATTCTTACAGCATGATTTAAAAGAGATGGAACATTCTTGCTCTAAAACTCCTATGAGAGACAGGAGAATTAAGTATCCTCAGCAAATCAGAGTAGGCAGAGTCCAGGCAAAGTTAAGCACTTTGAAATCCTTCAGCTCACAAGAGGATTGATTTACACATGAGCCTAACTGTCACCTAAAGTAATTTCATTTAAAATTATACAGCTTCGGCTGGACAGTCATATTTTTTAGTTAAATATTGACCCCTTAAATGCAGGGACTATCCTCCATAAGAACTCTATATCCATCTTGTGTGTGAAATTCAATGGGCACTAAGTGCATGCAGTGAGTTTAGAACCACAAAAGAAATGTGTCTGTGTGTGAGTGTGCATGCATGTGCACAATGCCTCACATTGCCTGCGGACTTAATGGCAACCCCATGAATAGAGTTTTCTTAGGCAAGAAATACTCAATGGTGGCTTTGTCACTTCCTTCATCAGAAATATAGCCGACAGTAACAACAAGACTAAGTCTAAAGTCTTACACATCATGTATCTGGATCTCTCTAGGTTTAGTTTCAGCTCACTTCCTACAATATCAGTAAACTGTAACATATTCATCCTCACTGCATCTGTCTTGTTGAACTAGTGCATTTGAGATAGAATTCGCAGGCAAAACATGCTATTACTTTTTGGCACAAAGGTAATGCTAGGAAATAGATGGATAAAGGGATGACCCAGTCAGAGTTAAGCAAATTTTACCTTCATGGTTGCCAGGCATGAATTGAAATCCCTCCCTTTAAATGCACTAGGATGTGGAGCTAGTTTCTATCCTTGCTGACCAGTTAGTATAAGTTCCATGGATTTCAAAGCAGGGAAGGCTGCAATGCTGTGCACGCACAGCAGAGTATGCCCCACTGAACACAGTCTACAGTCAAGTCTGAGATAGTGTGTGTGCAGTTACCTGTGAGGGACTCCCACAGAGTTCAGCTTCCCAGCACATATACACAGCATCAAGCTGTTCATGCCAAGGAAGTGAACTTAGGAAGAACCAGTGCCTCATGAGAGCTATAGTCTCTCTTCAGCAGGGCTTGCTGGAAAGATAAACAAGGATCACAGAGGCCTCCTCCATCCTTCAGTGTCCTGGACTTGGAGTGCCTCGTGTTAGAACATTGATTCCCAAGGAGTGTGGGCACAGCTTGCATTTGAGACTCCCTTCCCTCTAAATACTGCAATACTGAGATGCCCCCACCAAATCCAGTTTGACACCACTAGAACTGCCATGACTCCATGGTACAAGATTCTGGACATTGTAGCTACCAGGTGCCTCCACCTCCTTCTCCTCTTTCCTGGCTCTTCAGGAGGCAGCTCTGGATTGGTGCTCAAGGCACCAACTATAATGCCCAGTATTCAACAGCATGGAGCCATAGCTGCTAAAGTGGTGTCAAACCAAGCTCTGGTGCCACAACTGATTGCAATGCCCAGCATTCCAGGGCATGGAGACATGACAGTTAAAATGGTATCAAACCAAGCTTTTGGTGCCACAACCATTCCCGCTGCCAGCATGCCAGAGCATGGAGCCATGGCAGCTAAAGTGGTGTCTAACCAAGCTCTGGTGCCACAACCAACCACAAAGCTCAGAATCCCATAGCACGGAGCTATGCCAGTTAAAAGTGGTGTTAAACCAGGCTCTGGTGCCACAAGTGACTCCAATGCCCAGAATCCCATAGCATGGAGTCATGGCAGTAAAAATGGTATCAAACCAAGCTCTGGTACCACCACCAACCCCCAATGCCCAGAATCGATATGCCAGCTAAAAGTGGTTTCAAACCAAGCTCTGATGCCACCACCAACCCCAGTGCCCAGAGGGCAATTGAAGTGGTGTCAAACCAAGCCCTTGTGCCAGAACCAATTCCAAAGCCCAGCATCCCAGAGCATGGAGTCGTGGCAGTTAAAGTACTGTTAAACCAGGCTCTGGTGCCACCACCAACCACAAAGCCCAGAATGCCAGAGCATGGAGCTCTGCCAGTTAAAAGTGGTGCCAAACCAGGCTCTGGTGCCAGCACCACCAACTGCAGTGCCCAGCATGCTCAGAGCATGGAGGCAGTGCAAATGGTATCAAAGCCAAGCTCTGGTGCCACCCCCACCAGACCCAGTGCCCAGGCGTCCAGAGCATGGAGCCAGGGGCAGCGGCCCCTTCCTTCTTGTGGGGCTGTTACCTGTGGGGGGCTGCCCCTTCCCCTGCCACCGCCTTCCCTCCTCCTCCTCCTCCTTCGGGGCAGGGCGCTGCGGGCTCTTCCTTGAGCTGCCGGAGGACCAGCGCCTTCTCGGGCGCCTCCTCCAGGCTCTCCACGTAGAAGAGGGTCCGCGGGGGCGGCAGCAGAGAAGAGCCGGGGCCCCCGAGGAGCCGGGTGGCCCCGTTGAGGGGCGCCGAGGAGGCAGCGCAGGAGGAGGAGGACGACGACGATGAAGAGGAAGAAGAGGAGGCTTTCTTCCAGAAGGCGCTGCCTCCGCCTCCGCCTCGGTCCCTGTCCCTGTCCTGGCTCTTGAGGAGGCGGCTCTGGCTGGGCCCCCAGTGCTCGAAGCTGCTGTCCGGCTGCAGGCAGCCGCCCGCCGAGGAGGCCGCCGGGTGGCTGAAGAGTTTCCAGCGGAGGCGAAGGATGTGCTTCACGTCAAAGTCCTTCCTGCTCGAGTTCGACATGGTGCCTGAGGAGGAAGAGGAGGAGGAGGAAGGAGATGAAGAGGAGGAGGAGGAAG
>JACSCI010000960.1:3069-22284 GCA_016801065.1 Sceloporus tristichus
CTACCCTGCATAGATAGAAGTTCTCCCTCAGCCTCTGCACCCTATCTAGTCTTCACATGCGGTTTAAAGAATAAAGGAGGTAGGAAGGAGAAAGATGTAGATGGTAATAATAAGAACAAAAACAAGTGTGATATATGCTTGAATTGTAATTTTATTGATTATATAGTTGTTTATTCTGAAAATAAAAAGAATTTGATGATTATTTACAGTTTGAACTCAGTTTCTGCTGAGGTTTGGTTTCAGGACCCCACGAAGTTACCAAAATCCCTGGATGTTCAAGTCCTATTACAAACAATGGGGTTGAAGTATGACGTGCCTTACATAAAATGGCAGAATCAAGGTTGGCTTTTGGGGGATATATTGAGATGAAGTATCTGTGGATACTGAAAGCTGACCGTGAAATGTTAAAAAGCAATTGAAATCATCCTATTAAGAGAAAGGTAACCCATGTAATTGGACTCATGGAGAAGTGGTCAGATGGAACCAAGGAGAATGTGTTTCTTTGGTTGGTTTCCCTGGAAAGAACTGAGAATCTTGGCCAAGGAGGGAGTTGAATCAGTTGAGGCTGAGAGAAGGAGGAGAGACCTCAGGACAAGAGCATTTCTCTGGGTTAGTTTGCCTGTTTCCTATTTTATGTTAGTGTTTTGAGTACTGTCTTTCTTACAGTGGAACCTACTCCTGCTTTGTGAAGGCATCACAAGTTGGACTGGTTGATCTCACCTGAAAGCATCCTTCTTCTTCATTCATTCCTATTGTACGTTCTTTGGACTGTATGGTTGTGTTATCTATTAAATTCCATCCCACCTTTCTCCCATGGATGGGTCTCAAGGTGGCTTAGAAGACAAAATGAAGGTTGAACAAAAGCATTGTTTAAAAAAGAACACATACTAGTAAAATAAGGATATTGCTGTTCCTTTGGTTGGAAGTTCGTTCTCCAAGATCTGCAAGGGATAATCTACAAATGTTAACTGGGAGGGAAAGAGGACATTGGAGGACAATGGCTTGGAGTTATGTCACATAGAGAGTAGTGAATGGAGACTTCCATGTTAGTGGGTTGGTGAATCCGCTGTGTCTTTTAGTCTGAGCTCTCTCTGGTGCTGACTCTATTTTGGAAATGGGCTCCAGCCCCATGGATGAAAACCTGGAGGAAATTCAATACCCCAATAATATGGAAGTCAGAGTCTGTCAAAGTTTACATGAACTGTGTGAAATGTGGTTTTTGTTTTGCTGTTGTATGTCCTGAATTTCCCATCTCCACTAAATGACCCCAAGATCAAGCAAGAAGAGAGAAGGAGAAAACTGTGTCTCCTTCCACTTTCTCCACCCCATACAGAAATATATGAACCTCTTCCATGGCCATTCTTAGACACAGTTTTGCTCCTTAAGAAACACAAGGCTTGTAATCTTTCACAGAAGACATATTATTTGGGAGGCAGGTCAAGAAAAATCCTACCAGGAAGGTGGCCCCAATTTATTTTCTAGGCATTTAGGCTGGTGGGCTTTTTCATCCACAGTCATACGGTGGAGGTGGCCTATGACAAACCTCCTTTGAACACAGACAAATGAAGAACTGCCTTCAACTTGACCACTAGCGAACCTGTTAAAAGTTTATATGGTGAAGAGAGTTCTGCCTGATAGATCCTATGATGCTTCTTCTGAGTTTCACTTAATTTGCTGAGGTAAAATTGTATTTATTTCTTACACTGTTCTTATACTTTAAAAAAAAATCTTCTCCAAAGGACTTGGAAAGAAGAAAGGTCCCTCCACAAAATTGTCTGGTCTTAAGATGAATGACAAAGGCATCATGCGAAATGAAGAAGAGACGGCGATCCTGAACCAGACAATTCTTTCTGACCCAGAGGAAGGGAGCCAAGTGAGTCTGGGACACTTTTATGCAATAGGTTCTTGGCCTTAGGAGAAAAGCTGCAATATGGAAAAGGGGCACCAGCTCATCTTTCTACTCTTTGTTCAAATGGACAGGTTTTCTCTGATCTATGGACTCAAATCAGCCCATTTGGATGTTGAATGCGGATTGGAGGATGACTCACATTTGCCGCTGGGATCTTACTGGCATGGCTTCAGGAACATGGATCTCATAGAATCAGATGACAACCTGGAACTAACTGACAAGGTACAGAAGAAGCGTATACACTTTCCATGTGTTTTAGAGTTGGGCAGCGTGTTCGCATCTGGCTGTCTTGAGAAGAGAGTTAGTTATTCCTCCCCACTCAGAATTTATCCTTAAAGTAACGGAGGTCAGGGCAGGGGAACATTAAATCCACCCTAAACTTTTACTGAACTCTCTTCCCCCCAATAAATTCAATGCCTTGGACAGTCAAGATTAAAACCAACATGGATTCACTGCACCACTAAGATGGAAGCCACTAAAGAGGTTGGATATAATGGGACACAGACCTTTGTCTTTAGTGAGAGCCGTGCAATGAATTTTACGAGGCAAGTCAGGTCAGATCTAGGAGTCCAAGTAGACAACAAATTGAACATGAGTCGACAGTGCGATACGACAGCTAAAAAGGCAAATGTAATTTTAGGCTAATCAATAGAAGTATAGTTAGAAGTTAAGAGGTGATATGATCACCCTGTTTAAATAGTTGAAGGGATGTAATATTGAGGAGGGAGCAAGCTTGTTTTCTGCTGCTCCAGAGCCATGGAGCCATCGATGCAAGCTACAGGAAAAGAGATTCCAGCTCAACATTAGGAGGAACTTCCTGACAGTAAGGTCTGTCCGATAGTGGAACACACTCCTTCCTTGGAGTATCGTGGAGTCTCCTTCCTTGGAGGTCTTCAAACTGAGGCTAGATGGCCATCTGTCAGGAATGCTTTGATTGAGAGTTCCTGCATAGCAGAATGGGGTTGGACTGGAGGGCCTTTGCGGTCTATGATATTTTAACTCTATGATTCTATGAATCCCCTTAAGTCTTCCATCATTTTGATATAGTCCATCACTTTGTCCCATTCTGCCAGTCTTATTATATAATGTATCATATTCCAGTATCCTTTCACTTTTGACACAGGGCCAGCAGAGATGGAAAAATGTGCCCTTTTCCTTTCCGCACATCCAGCACCCATTAGAACAAGTCTTAGATATTTATTGTATATTTTCATGTTTCAAATACCATCGGAAAAAAAATATTTTGTAGTAGTTTTCCCTTAGGGCTTGGGAAGCTGTGTATTTTATCCTTCTTTTCCAGGTTAACTCCCATTCTTCCATCTCAGTATTGTGTCCTGGTTTCTTGGCCATTGAACCATGATTTCTTTAACCACCTCAGATTCCATAAAATGTTTTAAACATAAAATGTTTTAACAGGATTGTATACAATCTCCCCACAAGTAAACCTTTCCTGATAGCAAGCACATTTCCTAGTATTTCTGTACTAATTATTTCTATTCCATATGTTTTCATATCCAACAAAAACCTTTCTCTTATTTGCCTGAAAATAAGCCAATTACATTGTTTACCTTCCTCTCTTATTTCTTCTAACGTTTTTAATTTAATCATATTGCCTTGCTTATTTATCATTGTATTATTATTATTATTATTATTATTATTATTATTATTATTATTTATATGGCACTTTTCCAAACAGATCAAAAGAATCAGTAAAATGCAATAGCAACTTATCATTGTTGCATCCAAAATTCTCCAAATTCCTCCCTTCCACATTAAAATACAATTAAATTATTAAACAATTGTTAAAATAATTATTAAAAATAGGCAGAGGCAGTTAGAACAGTTGTTGAACAATTTATTAAATTAATTGGAGATTGCTGTAATGTTAATCTGGAAAGACCTGCCGGAGGATATACGTCTTGATCGCCTTTTCAAAGCCTTCAAGACGGGTGATATATCAGATCTCTTCCAGAGGCTATTCCATAAACTGGGAGCGGCAGAAGAGAAGGTCCTCTGGGTAAATGCAGGGAGCCTTGTTATTGTAGTCAAGGGTCCGTTTAGGGGAATTTTATTATTATTGTTATTAGCTCAAATATTGCAAGAGGGGGGCTGGCTACAAGAGCCCTCCGAGATCGTCTCCCGATGTGTATACGGAGCAGACCAGGGGATTCCAATAAATAGAGCTGAGACAGACTTCTAGAATTAATAACCAATTTATTTATAAGGGGAAAGACACATACGATTCACTAGCATACACACACACATACAAGGCTCAGGAAAAGCATAGGTTAGCATGGAATAGGATTTTAGGCATCACTGGGGTGATACGTACCAGAATGTAGACTCCCTCCAGGAATCCAAATGGAATATGATGAGGATGGCATGAGGCTCAGGAGCCAGGTCAGGGTTCAAGGGGACAGAGCTTCCCCCTGAAATCCAGACTGGCCCAGTGAACAGGCAAATCTGATGATATTTATAGGCATAATCTTGCCTCTGGCAAAGGTGCTTGATGGTGAGAACAAAAGTGTTTAATTACTTGCTTTTCTCCTGGATGTCCCTGTCTGATTGTCTTAGTGGTCTTAAGCTGCTTGGACAACAGACCCAAGGAGGGGGTTAAGATTCTCAGGCAAGGCAAACATTTGCTCTTCCTGGTCCTATGATAATCCTCTTATGCGACTCTCTAGATATGATGATGTGGGTGCCCCTCAAGGGTGTGTGTACATGTCCTTGTGCCTTGCTGGCAATGGTGGACAGAGTTCATCTAGGGGTCATTAAGGGTTATCATTTATACCAAAATTTATATATGGAGCAGCATGGGTAACAGTTATGGTTGGCTGCAGTAAGCGTTTTCAAGAGGACCTCAATGTCTGGGGCAGATTGCGTGGGAGAAGGAAATCCTGTAAGTAAGCTGGACCCAAGCCATGAAGGGCTTTAAAGGTTATAACCAGCACCTTGCACTGTCCCCAGAAATTAATGGGCAGCCAGTGAAGAGACGTTAGTATAGGTGTGATATGGTCACCTCTAGATCTTCCAGTGACCACTCTGGCTGCCATATTTTGGATTAGTTGAAGTTTCCGGATGTGAAGGGTAGTCCTATGTAGAACACATTACAGAAGTCAACATGTGAGGTTATCAGTGCATGCACCATAGTTTTTAGGTCTTCAGGTTCCAGGAAGGGACGCAGTTGGGGTATCAATCAAAGATGATAACAGGTACTCTTGGCCATCGCATCTATCTGAGCTGACAACTGGATAGATAGATCCAGGAGCACCCCCAAACTGCAAACACAGTCCTTTAGGGGAAGTGTGACTCCATCCAGGACCGGTTGACAGATCTCCATCCCAGAATAGGACCTCCAACAATACACACCTCCGTTTAATCTGAATTCAATTTCAATCTGTTTTTCCTCATCCAGCCCATTACTGCCTCAAGACATTCATTCAGAGGGAGATGCCTTCTTTAGTTGACACTGAGATATCGCTGGATGTCATGAGCATACAGATAGCATACAAATAGCAACCGCCCCATGCCTCCGGATGAACTCTCTTGGCAGTTTCATGTAGATGTTGAATAGCATTGGGGATAGGAAGGCGCCCTGGGGAATGCTGGATTTAAGATCCCTTTTAGAGGAGCAACTGTCCCCTTCGGCTGATACGCCAGCTGTGTCCCTACCTTGACCAGGGAGACCTTGAAACTGTTGTACACGCCCTGGTAACCTCTCGTTTGGATTTCTGCAACGCGCTCTACATGGGGCAACCCTTGTACCATACCCGGAAGCTGCAACTTGTGCAGAATATGGCAGCCCGTCTGGTCACTGGCACTGCCAGGGCCAGTCATATAACACCAGTCCTTCAAAACTTACATTGGCTGCCTATTCGCTTCCGGGCGCAATACAAGGTGTTGGTAATTACCTATAAAGCCCTAAATGGCTTGGGCCCAGGGTACCTGGAGGACCGCCTCTCTCCGTACAATCCGCCCCGCGCACTTCGATCTTCAGGGCAGCTATTGTTAAGAGTTCCAGAGGTGAAATATAATTCCACCTCTAGGAGGGCTTTTTCCATCTCAGCCCCCAGCCTCTGGAACGTGCTTCCCTTCGAGCTCCGCTCAGCCACCTCCCTAGCCCAATTCAGGAAGGGGCTAAACACCCATTTATTTGAACAAGCCTACCCTGACCAGTAATTCCCCCCCCGTGTCAGCATTGTTTGCCGACATGATAATTTTATTATTTTTATTGAATTGTTCTTAATGTATTTTATATGGTTGTTTATTTGTATTGTTATGTACTGTTGTTCACCGCCCTGATTTTCAAAAGGGCAGTATACAAATAAAATTTTATTATTATTATTATTATTATTATTAAGAATCTCCATCTGGAATCTGCTTGAGAAATAGGACCGGAACCATTACAATGCATTGGCCCCTATCCCCAATTCCCTCAGGCGTTCCAGAACGATGCCATGGTCAATAGTATCAAAAGCCACTGAGAGGTCCAAAAGCATCAACAGGGTCACACTTCCCCTGTCAATACTCAAGTGGAGCTCACCTAAGGCAGGGATAGGCAACCTTTTTGAGCCAGGGGCCGGATTGCTGTCCCTCAGACAACTGGGGGGCCAAACTCAAAATGGTGCCCGGAGCGGCGCGGAAGCTGTGTCGGGGGAGGCAATCGGCGGCAGGACTGGGCTGGGGCCAGTCCCAAGGCCTTGCCGGGCCATAGGTTGCCGACCCCTGATCTAAGGTGACCATAGCAATCTTGACTCCGTATCCCATCCTGAAGCCAGGTTGAAATGGATCTAGGTAATCTGTTTCATCCAAGACCATTTGGAGTTGAAGAGAAATGAAAGACGGGAGATCGCTCTGTAATTGTTCATGTCCAAGGGATCTGGGGAGGGCTTTTTTAGAAGCAGCCATATCACTGCTTCTTTTAAGCAAGATGGAAAATAGCCCTCCCTAAGAGATGCATCTATGATATATCTCAGGTGAGTCCTCAAAGCATCTCCTCCTTGGAAGATCAGCCATGAAGGGCAAGGGTTGACAGGGCAAGTTGTCTTCTTCACATTTCCAAGGAGCTTGTCCACATCCTCGGTACTCACAGATTCAATTTGATCCAGTATGATCTTATTCACAGAGTCACTGGACAGCTCACCTATAGCCTCTATAATTTTCATCAAATGTTTTTACTGTTTTACTGTTTTGATTGTTGAGGTATGGAGCAGCATTAAAAATGTTCAGATGTGGCAGAGAAACTAATGGACACTCGCTGCTCTTAACCAGGAATTGGTTGCAGCTGTGGCTCCAGACAGCAGGCGATTGTCCAAGATTGTGGCAGAGTGTGCCAGAGAGCGCATAGCACTTATGAAAATATGCTGTGTCATCTGGAATAGTGGACAGTAATCCAGGTAACACAGGAAATTGTACAGGAAGGGGTTGAGCTAGATTGCCACATGGCAAATGTGTATATAAGCTCAGATCATCATTGTACAGTGTGGGTTTTGTAATTGGTGGTTGGTGTTGGTCTACCTCTCGTGTATGTTTTGCAACCAAAAATAAACAGTGCCTCTTTGGAGAAAAGCCAGCCTACGGTGCTTTAATCTAGCAGCTGTGTTTCCTGGCAAAGCTCCAGTCTGCCAGTTTGTCTATCTACTCACAAGCTTCCAAGATTACTCTGAGTTCATCTCTGCATATTCTCCCAACATTTATACTGTCATTGTTTAATCCAGTTTTAGTACTGTGATTGGGAGGGGGGTAGGCATAGGGATGGATTTCTTTGGGATTTTATTGTGACCTCGATGTATTTTATTGTTGTAACCAGCACAGTTTCTCCTTCATAGAGCGGGCTAGAAATAAATCTCTTCTTATTATATTATGTTGGCATCCAAGTCGGCTCGTATCTCGTGTGTGTCTTTGCCTTCGCTGTTCTTATGGCTGGGAATAGAGCTGAGGACTGAGGAGAAAAGAAAGTGTCAGTTTTGTGCAAATTCACAACTTCTGTGCATCAAAGAGTCCAGTGTGTTGAAATAGCAAAGAACTTTATTGAAAACACATAGTCAGAAAATCAGTATTTAAGCCAGAACTGCCCTCCCCAAGCCAAATAATATATTGAAACCCCAAAACCTAAAACTCCACCTTCTACCAAATCTAGCCCCCACCTACAATTCCCACCATCTACCCCCCCACTATTAACCAGCTCCACTTTGCCATCCTTCTCACATGCACAATCTCTCCCTGCCCCAGACATTCGAAGAAACTAGATCCCTTTCTCTTAAAGTCCCCAACTTTCTTCAGCCAACATCCCACAAATTCTGAATGCTATCATTGCTATTCTAGCTAGCTGCAACAAATCCCAGCCCCCATCTAACTAACCTAAAGCACGGCCCACAATCCCCAGCCAAATTTATAACCCAAATCAATTATCTATACTAGTAGCAACCTAAACCTAACAAAACATAACTTTAAAAAATAAACAGACATATGGACAGAAAAACTGTACAAATAAATTCATAAGGGCTTTTTAGCACCGCTGGATTGAAAAAATATTTTTGTATTCCATCTTCACAAAAATAATGTTCATTCACTTCTTGGATTTGTGTGGCTTCTCTCCTGTGTGGACTCTCTGGTGACAGAATAGGCCTGACCTCCGAGAAAAGCATTTTCCACACTGCTGGCATTTGTATGGCTTCTCTCCTGTGTGGACTCTCTGATGTCTCACTAAGACTGCCTTCAAAGAAAAACATTTCCCACAATGCTGGCATTTGTATGGCTTCTCTCCTGTGTGGACTCTCTGATGTGTCACTTGGTGTGCCTTTGAAGAAAAACATTTCCCACAATGCTGGCATTTGTATGGCTTTTCTCCTGTGTGGACTCTCTGATGTCTCACTAGGACTGACTTTGAATAAAAACATTTCTCACAATGCTGGCATTTGAATGGCTTCTCTCCTGTGTGGATTCTCTGATGTCTCACTAGGACTGACTTCGAATAAAAACATTTCTCACAATGCTGGCATTTGTATGGCTTCTCTCCTGTGTGGCCTCTCTGGTGACAGAATAGGCCTGACCTCCAAGAAAAGCATTTTCCACACTGCTGGCATTTGTATGGCTTCTCTCCTTTGTGAATTCTCTGATGTGTCAATAGGTTTGATTTACAATAAAAACATTTCCCACAATGCTGGCATTTGTATGGCTTCTCTCCTGTGTGGATTCTCTGGTGTGTCACTAGGTTTGCCCTCTGAGAATAACAGTTCCCACAATGCTGGCATTTGTATGGCTTCTCTCCTGTGTGGACTCTCTGATGTCTCACTAAATCTCCCTTCAAATAAAAACATTTCCCACAATGCTGGCATTTGTATGGCTTCTCTGATGTGTGGACTCTCTCATGACTGACAAGTTCTTCTGTAAAGAAAGAAAATAATACTGAATATCAGAGTTAAGAGAGGAAAGTGTTAGCCCAAGATTTAGTCCTATGTTCACACCTCCCTATTTGATATTAAATTAATAAAGTTGGGGTGGGTGAACTGAGCATGACCCTGTTGCAGATGCCCCAAATCCATGAAACTATTATATCATTACTCACAGGAGCTGGCAAAGAAGAGATTGTGGGGGAACAACCTTGAGGTAATCAGTAGAAGCAGATAGTCATAGAGACTGTTGAAAAAAAGATTCCTTTAAACATGTGTAAAAATATGTTGATTGAAAAGTGGCCTCATATCTTGTGAGACGGCCAGGGAGTTCTGAGTCTGAGCACATGGCATGATGCAAGCTAACTGCAGAGGACGCTTCATGCTGTGTGGCAACAGGAGATGAATCACAACCTATACAGTATACAGCTCACATGCGGATTGCTGTGGATAGGATTGGATTGGAGTTGTGTATACAAGAGATGGTGAACATGATGGAAGTCAGAGAGGAGAGCTTGCAAATATTTCTATTATTTTGCAACTCAAGATAGAGAACCTCCAAAGATTCAGATGAAATCAACTGTGTCTGTGACTTATTTTTAAGTGTGAAATGTGGTCAGTGCATTGCCAATACCTGTATCTGGAAATTTGTTTCCATACTCTGCTATGTTATTGTTAAGCTGCATCTGGGAGCATCGTGCTCACATTGCGCTGTACATTGGCTTGTGAACGGAACTGAAATTCATAGCCAACAAGGACCTGAGGACCGGTATGCTAATCCCTTATGTCTGAGGTATTTGCACCAAGCACCCATTGTATTCAATTTGATTTTGGACCATATTTTCCCCACCCAGGAAACTTTCTACAATGATTTAAACCTTATAGAAAACTTGGTTTCTGTCCACTAGCAACAATTTCAGTATAAGACAGACACTCTCTTGGTTTACATTGCTAAACACCTCACTACACTCGCCAGCTCCACTTGCCATGGGAGTTACTGACTTCTCTCCCCATTCTGGACCCTCAGCAATTGGAATCAAGTTCTGTTTAGGTTATGTATTACCATTAGCAAAGCCTAACATCTATTAATCACCCCTACCTTTGTTAGCTAGTTCTTGTGTGTGTGTGGGAACACCTATATGTGTGTGCATGCGTGTACAGTGCACCTGCGTCATATGCTGGCACGCCTTACGTGGATTTCAGCATACACTAAAAGCTACGCTGGGAAAAGGGGCGACGTGCCCCATAAGGGTTAATTGTTGTAACCCGCCCGGATTCTTCGTGATTGGGCGGGCTAGAAATAAATCTTGATGATGATGATGATGATGGTGATGATGATGATGATGATGATGATATATTGCTGTTGCCCCAATATTTCCTTTGAACTAAGTATGAAATTCCCCTGAAAGCATAGCACTTGCGAGTGTCCTCCCCAGACTCCAGCATTTCAGGTAACAAAGGGCCTCTGGAATCAACCATGGAGCTCAGGTTGGAAAAGAAACATTACAGAAAAAGGAATTTTTGTGTTCCCCTTTCCTCTCTTCATAGACATTGTTCATAATTTCTAAATGGAACCCATTAATATGTTTCAAAACAAGCACCTAAGCTGGTTCTCACCAGTTCAGTTCTTAAAATCTGTGAGGTTGGTGGCTGCCTCCCAATTCTCAAGGCCCCCCTCCTGGCCCTTCCCAGAGGTCCCTTCCTCTCCGCACAGAGATAGGAGATCCTGGCTTTTTTTCTGCCTTCCCCTCCTGGCTCCCAGATGCCTGACCCCCTTCCCTTTCTCCCTCCGCTTATCCAACCTTCCTTCTTGCCCATCTGCACCGCTTCAGCATCTCATTTTCAGCCTCTCTTCCCTGCCTTTCTATTTTTCACTTTCCCTTCATCTCTCTATTACAAACCCACAGAGTGTGATGCATAAAAGGGATCATAGAGTCATAGAGTTGGAAGAAACCACAAGGGACATCCAGTCCAACCGCCTGCCATGCAGCAACTCTCAGTCAAAGCATCCCCAATAGATGGCCATCGAACCGCTGATTGAAGACCTCCAAGGAAGGAGACTCCACTACAATCCAAGGAAGGAGTGTGTTCCACTGTCAAACAGCCCTTACTGTCAGGAAGTTCTTTCGAATGTTGAGGTGGAATCTCTTTTCTTGTGGCTTGCATCCACTGCTCCAGGTCCTAGTCTCTGGAGCAGCTGAAAACAAGTCAGCTCTCTCCTCAGTATGACATCCCTTTTAGGCCCATTTGTTGAGAAAGGCAGGATAATCAATATACAAATAATTCATTGGCAAAGGCAGAGCAAGGAGGCTGGGACCTGGACTCCAATTTTGGTGAGGGTCAAGTGCCAGGGAGCAGCCTTAAAACATCTATAAGACAGGCATGGACTACTGATGGGGTTTGGAGGAGATCTCAGGGGCAACCCCACATTGTATTGCATGGGGGAGATGAAATAATATTTTGCCCCTCAACATCCCAAAACATCCCTTTGGGGAAGTGGAGGCCATTTTGCCACTGTTGTGCCCTCTCTGAGCCATTGCAGGCCCAAGGGAGTATTTCTCCTAAGGATGGAAAAGACCTTTGGAGGTCTTTAAAGAGAGGCTGGATGACCATCTCTTGGGGGTGATTTGAATGTGTATTCCTGCATGGCAGAAGGGGGTTGAACTGGATGGCCCTTGTGGTCTGTTCCAACTCTATGATTCTATAATTCTAGTGATACCATAGTGACATGATAATATAGTATGAAAGAAACCTCAGTCTTTGTAGAAAGAGCCATGGATTCAGGTTCCTTACCGACAGAAGCCACATTCTCGTAATTTTCCATCATTACATAATTGTACAAAAGTTTCTGTTTCGTCGTCAACAGATTCCATTCATCTTCAGAGAAATATATGGCCACATCTGCAAAGGTCACCTGAAATAGGAAATAGCCCTCATCCAGAGAGTGACTAAGCAAAAGGGGAGGAAAGCACATGGTGTATCTAATATTATGTCATCACCTCAGAATTCAGTCCAGGAAATAAAATTCTGTCAGCAAGAAAAAAGCTACTGCCTTTGAGATCAATTTGATTTGAATCCTTTCAATATAATAAAAAATATAATTTAGGCCATGGCTGGGATATTGAGGATGGATTAGGATACTGACTATACCAACACATACAGTACATATATAGTACATTTAGCCACAAAAGAATTATGGTGCATTTATCCATTTCTTGCCAAATTTCGGAGGCAAATGTCATTTTTAAAAAACAGTTCTGGGGAGCACTGTGGACTTAAGGGCCACTGAGCCCACCCCCAGTTTAGATCCAGAGATGGTCTCCCATATCCCCAACATTTTACAGACAGTAAAAGCAAGGCACATGTGGACAAGCAACACCAGAAGGTGGAGAGGATGGCCAAAGTTGTTTAGGAGGAAGATCACACAAGCAGGGAAGGGCACCGTAGTTTGCTTTTGCCTGAGCCTCCTGGCAAGTGAAGACCCTTGCAGCTTATCTCCTCTCCTCTCTCCCCTTTTGAGTTGATGGGGTGCAAACTCTTTGGAAGTCATTTTGCAGCAGCTGAAATGAGTTGAGGAGAAAGGGGAAAGTGGGAGGAGGAGAGAGAAACCTGGACATTTTTAAAGCCCCTGAAAAAGTGGGGTGACAGAGGATTAACCAGGACTTTCTCTGCCAAACTGGGACAATATGTTCTTCACTTGCTTTCATGAGCTGGCCTAGCAGTGACACAAATGAAACTAATAGTCAGGATGGCAACTCACCAAAGAGTTGTTGTGCTTGGACAGCCTCCTTCTCTTGGAGCCCAACTCCCTCTGCTTGGCCTCTGTGTTGGCCATTGGGTGGGAAGGGGGATACTTGTGGCCCTGCACTTGGGTCTCTTCCATCAAAATATGCCCCAACGCTGTGTAGAAGGAGACCGAGATGAAGTTCCTGAGAAAAGAGACTAGGGTTAGGTTTGGTTTGTCAAGAAACCCTGCATCTCTCAAAGACACAGAGAACAGCATGCAGCTAGTGAGATACGCAGGTGACATATGCCTCCTTTGGTCCAATGCAGAGGTGGGCATCCCCTTCCTCCCTCTTCACCAAACAAAGCCCCATGGACCTAGCATAGATTCACTTCACCTCCCCTACACAACAGATACTCCATGTTAAAACGCTTTTGATGTTGCTGTGTTGTGCAGCATGTGAGGCAACATGTTAACATATGGCACCAGATTCTGCACCTTGACTGTAGTCAGTAGCTTGTGAGCTGAAGAAACACCTGTCGCTTTCTCAGTGAGAAAAGAGACACTGTAATCTTCTCTCAGATGAGGCTTTTATGCATATAAGAGTTTCCACTGTGTACAACACTATATACATCGACACCCTCCACCATCCACACCAGTAACAACCCACTCTGAGGCAAGCACTGTCTGACTCTTCCTCAGTGACAGTTGAGAATGACAGTTGACAGTTGCATCAACATTCCAGTGATGCACTGTTTAAATGCTGACACATCTAACTGCCACTAGAGCTGTCAATGGCTTCCACAACAGCTCCATCTAGTGGCCACATGCATGTCATTTCCTCAGACCTGTTCACCATGGTCCTGACACTCCATGCCTTGTGAGAGTGGAGGGGGGTCAGGGATGGGGAATTGGAGAGGACCCTGGCTATGTCCCTGTAGCTAGATGTGAAATGAGCGCATCATAAATATATATCTGGTCCTCATATATTCCTAGAGATTTAACTTTCTTTCCCACTTTAAATCCACCAATTTCTTCCAGGATTTGTTCTTCCTTTTCCTCATATTTTTTTGTTATTAATGCTGTTTTGTCTGTTTCCTTTTAGTCCTGAAACATATTCCAATTCCATTATTACATCCCTCAATTGTCTTGTGCTCTTTTCTGGGTTCTCCAGGGAATACACAAATGTCATCTGAGAAGACTCTCATTTTAATCTCAGTTGTTTTTAATTATTATTCCATTGATCTTATTTTCTAATCTTACCCTATTATTCAGTGCTTCAAGGATCAGAAGGAACAAAAGGGGTGATAGTGGGAAAGCTTGCCATTTACCTTTAGAAATCTTCAATTCCTCTGGTTTTTTATAGTTAACAATTAGTTTGGCTCTTTGATCTTTATACATTGCCTTTATCTATATTAAATAAGAAGCTCCTGTTTCTATTTTTTCAAGTGTCACAAATAACATATCCCATCCTGTGTTATCAAAGGCCTTTTCTAAATCGACAAAGATAAGTGCAAGGTTTTTTTCGTTGTGCCTTTCAAAATATTCATTTACATTTATGATGTTTCCTATGTTATCACAGAGTTATCTGTGAGGGAGAAATCCCGATTTGTCCTTATGAATCCAGTGTTTAAGAACTTTTTTCAGTCTTATCAGCCAAAATCATAGAAAATAATTTATAATCCATATTTAAAAGGAAATTAATCTATAGCTCTTTACCTCAGTTACATCTCTATTTTCTTTTAAGAGCAAAGTTATATTAGCTTGTTTCCATATTTCAGGATAATGGTTTTCTTTGATGGCATTTATCGTTAATTTGAGTGGTGTTAACAATTGATCCTCAAATACTTTATAATAACTGGCACTGAAGCCATCAGTCCTGCTATTTTCCCTTTTTAACTATTTCTTATTACTTCAATGATTTCTGCTGTTATGATCAGTCCATTTAATATATTTCTTTGTTGGTCTGAAAGTGGCTTTAAGTTAGGTATTTTGAAAAATTCCTCTATTTTGGCTCTAGACGTTTGAGATCCTTTATACAATTTAGCATAGAATTTTTGGAAGGTCTTCGTAATTTTATTTTGGCCAGAAGTTAATGTTGAATCTTCTTTTATTTCCGTAATGATGTTTCGTTCTTTTCACTTCCTTATTTTATTGGCAAGCCATCTTCCTGAGTTCTTAGTTTGTTCAAAATCTCTTTGTTTTAGATATATACGTTTATTCTGTATAGGTTTATGAGCGAAGATTGCATCCTGGATTATGCTCATTTTTGGGAAGTGAAGACATATGTAAATTCACTATATAAACCCATTGAAACACATTGGCAATAGCTTTCTTTCTTTCTCCATAGCTGGCTTGTGAGGTGTGATTAAGGCCTCTTAGTGGTGTTGCTGCTCTTCTTGTTGTTGTGTGCATCCAACTTGTTTCTGACTTATGGCAACCCTAAGGGAAGTCCTTCACAGGCTTTTCTAGGCAAGATTTGTCCAGAAGTGGTTTTGCAAGTGCTTCCTTCTGAGGCTGAGAGAGTGTGACTTCTTGCCTAAGGTCACTCAGTGGGTTTCCGTGGCCAAGAGGGCATTCGCACCCTGGGCTCCAGGGTCATAGTCCAATGCTCCAGCCACTAAACCACCATGTCTCTTTCTTGAGGCTTTGTAGTTGTTTGTGGAGTGGCTCCAAATCATTGCCGACTTCTGGGGAGCCTCTCCTGGGGTTTCCTTGGCAAGAGTTGTTCAGAGGAGGTTTGCCATTGCCTTCTCTGAGGCTGAGAGAGTGTGACTTGCCAAGGGTCACCTAAGTCCAAAATACATACAGCAATAATCCAATCTGAGACTGCTTTAAGTGCCCTGGCTCAGTGCTAGGGAATTCTGGGAAATGTAGTTTTGTGAGACATTCAGCCTTCTCTGTCAGAGAGCTGTTGTGCCACAGTAAACACCACTTCCCAGGTTTCCCTAGCACTGGACCAGGGCAGTGAAAGCGCTCTCAAACTGGACTATTGCTGCCGTGTGTTTTGGACCTTACTTGGCTGCAAACTGTCCATGGCCTGCAATGCATCTCCTAATTCTGTTGGCAGTCCCTCCCTCCCAACACTTCCTCTTTTCCCCCCAAAACCAGCACAAAGCTGGCAGAAGGAAAGAGGTTTTAAAGCAGCATTTAAATCTGCCATATTTGTTATTAAAAGACTAAATGTCCCAAATGCTATTATCAGTTTTGTAGCTATTATTACAGAAAGGTATTAGGAGTCTTGCAGGTACAATATTTGTAAATATATAATATTCAATTCATACAAGCTATTAAAATAATAAATAGACCTAAGCGTCCAATTCTGAGACTAACTTCCAAGATCCGCTCTTTAACTCTCTCTCTCTCAATCTCCAACCGACACAATTCCCCCAACTGTCTCTTGGTCTCTCAGGCCTTATATCTCCTTCTCACAGAAGCTTCCAGAAGGACCTTCATCTTGCTCTCTGATTGGTCAAGAGAGCCTTCCGTAGCAGTGATGTCATTCTGCATTTGCATAAACCTCCCTTTTCTGCCTGAAGAAGACCTCCATTGACTGGAGCCCAGTTATTACACTTTCCCAAGGCAAGGCTTGCACCTATTTCCCAATGTTGCTCTTGGTGTCTGCCTCCCAGTTGTTTCCAGGTCTTATGGTGACCTTATGGGAGTCTCTGAAGGGGTTTTCTTGGCAGGTTCCTTCAGAGTGGGTTTCCATGGCCATCCTCTGAGGCTGAGAGAGTGTGACTTGCCAAAGGCTTCAGTTCTTTTGAAAGCCTTTTTGCTTTTATCTACTAGAAGGCAGCTGAAGTGTTGCTTCTTGCACTGAAGAATAAGAGGAACCTTGTGGCATCAAAAAGGCTAACATTCTTTGGAGTTATGTCTGATAATATGTATATATAGGATTGCAATACCTGTTCATTTATCAAAAGGTTTCATATCATAGAATCTCATAGCTATGTCCCTTAATAGCAGTTAACTACATTAAACAGTATATAAAACAAAAACGTGAAACAAGCTAGACAAGGAAACTGTTACATGGATTTGTAATTGGTTGACTGGTGAAACCCAAAGAGTTCTCAACAATGGCTTCTTTTCATCCCGGAGAGAAGTGACCAGTGGGGTGTCCAGTGGGGCTCTGTCCTGGGCCCAGGGCTATTCAACATCTTTATCAATGACTTGGATGACAGAAATAGGGGCATACTTATGAAATTTGCAGATGGCACCAAATTGGAACGGGTAGCTAAAACCCCAGAGGACAGGATCAAAATTCAAAATGACCTGAACAGACTAGAAAACTGGGCCAAAGCTAACAAAATGAAATTCGACATGGAGAAATGTAAGTTACTGCATTAAGGGCAGAAAAATGAAATGCACAGATATAGGATGGGGGACACCTGGCTGAATGAAACTATGTGTGAAAGGGATCTAGGAGTCCAAGTAGACCACAAATTGAACATGAGTCAACAGTGTGATACAGCAGCTACCAAGGCAAATGCAATTTTAGCCTGCATCAATAGAAGTATAGTGTCTAGATGAAGGGAAGTAATAGTCCCACTCTATTCTACTCTGGTCAGGTCCCACCTGGAATATTGTGTCCAGTTCTGGGCCCCACAATTCAAAAAGGATGTTGAGAAACTGGAGTGTGTCCAAAGGAGGGCGACTAAAATAGTGAAGGGTCTGGAAAACATATCCTATGAGGAACGACTTAAGGAACTGTGGATGTTTAGCCTGGAGAAGTGAAGGTTAAGAGGTGATATGAGAGCCCTGTTTAAATATTTGAAGGGATGCCATATTGTGCTGGGAGCAAGCTTGTTTTCTGCTGCTCCAGAGAACAAGAACCGGAGGAATGGATGCAAGCTCCAGGAAAAGAGATTCCAACTCAACATTAGGAGGGACATTGGAACACATTCCTTCCTCAGAGTGTATTGGAGTCTCCTTCCTTAGAGGTTTTTAAATAGGGGCTGGATGGCCATCTCTCACTATGCTTTGATTGAGAGTTCCTCCATGGCAGGGGGGACTGGATGGCCCCAGTGGTCTCTTCCAACTCTATGATTCTCTAATGCTCTGATTCTTAGATTACAATGGGACAGTCTCAATGCTTAAGGTAAGGAGCAGCAACCTGAAGTCATAATAGCGCCATCTGAATACTTCAGGCAAGGTACATCCGCCTGTAATCAAAATGGGCAGACTCAATGCATGAGGGTAGGAGCATCAGCCTTAGGTCACAATGGGCCATTCTCGGTCCTTCAGAGAAGGTGCTTCAGGCTGAAGTCACAATGGGCCAGTCTCAATCTCTCAGGCAACGAGCATCAGCCTGAGGTAATGGGCCAGTCTCATTCTTTCAGGTATGGAACACCAGTCTGAAGTGACCATAGTCCCATCCAAATTCTTCAGGAATGGAGGATAAGCCTGAGATCACAATAGGCAAGTCTCAGTTATTGAGGTAATATGCATGAGCCTGAAGTCACAATGGGCCAGTCTCAGTCCTTCAGGCAAGGAGCATCAGCCTGAGATCACAATGGGACAGGATCAATGCTTCAGGTAAGGAGCATGAGACTGGGATCACAATGGGCCAGTCTCAAAATGGCCGCTGGACCACAAAATGGCTGCCAGAACACAAAATGGCCACCTCAACCTTAGTGCTTCACAGTTGGCATTTTGAGACCTTCAGGAAACCCATAATGGAGGATGCAAGGTCCCTAAAGTAAGGTACCTAAAGTTTTTCTTGATGCTCTAATATAGAGACTCCCTGAGATAGTCAGTATTCGCAAGCAAAGGAGGGCCAGGAGAGCCCTGGAGAGCCTTGCCTTGCGGTGGCTCTGGATCTCTAGTGCCACAACACACTACAAATCCCAGGATTCCACAGGATGGAGCCAGGAGAGTTAACACAGTTTCAAACTGGAATATTTCTGCAGTCCAGATACAACCAGAGCTGGTTGTAAAAGGGTAGAAGTACCAAAGTCTGGTTTTTACCCTCTTAATAATGGTTTTACTTTCAAAAACTAAGCACTTTGTTTTTCTGTCTAATCCTTATTTTTGTTGTTGTTTGTTAGATTCATTCTTGGTAATATGAGGTGGTTAGTTTGTCAACTTCCTTCATGCATAAAAATCTCTTAATAAGAAAACTGGGGAGACTTTCAAAACCTCCCAAAGGAGCCACTTTTGGCCTTTTTTGGGGGGAGAAGCCTCCTCTC
>JACSCI010000962.1:0-18841 GCA_016801065.1 Sceloporus tristichus
GGCAGGCAGAGGCCTGTTGTTTCTTGCCTGCTTCTCTCCCCTCAAGAAAAAAAAAAGAATAAAGTTTGCCCAACTGTTTCTCCCTGGAGGAATTTCAAGAGAAGGTGGCCCAAACCTCAAGCCTTTATGAACCAAAGATTCAAAGGCAGGAGGCAAAGTAGAACTTTCCAGAAGAGCACACAAGTCTGTGTGCACAACACAGTTGCCCACTACCATGCTATGAACATTGCTGTTGTACAGTAAAGCCTGTCAAACCAAAGTCAGGTTGTTCCAACATGCATTATGTTAAAACATGAATATTCACCACACAGTATTTCCAAACTTGTTAAGCATGTTTGTTTGGATTACTACTCCAGGAGACTGCTATAAACACTCTTTTTTCCAGGCAGAATTCCAAAACATTACTAAATTGTTAGAAGAAGCAACCAAGGCTGCATCCACATTGCAGAAATGATCCAGTTTGACACCACTTTAATTGCTATATTTATTGAATTCAGGGATTTCTAGTGAGACATTTAGTCTTCACTACCAGATAGGTTTGGTCCCACAACAAACTAAAATTCCCAGAATTCCACAGCATTGAGCCATGGCAGTTAAAGTGGATTACTTCTGCAGTGTGGATGCAGCCTGAGTCATCTCATGCATATGTCATATGATTCTCACCAACAAAAATTCAATTGAGCACTTTTCAGGCAATATGGTACCTCCCTGCATTATCAAGTACCAGCTGCCGTAAGTAAAGTAAATTGAGTGCTTAGGATCCCCATGATATACCATACATTTCACCAAATAGAGTTAAAAAGAAGGAAACTTACCCAGCAATGTGGAAGCTGCTTCCACACCACCATTGTAGATCTCGAAGCTCTGAGAAGGTAGCACTTTTTCCCACAGGCCTTGAATGTAGTTTATGACCTGCAGGTAGCCACATGTTGAAAGTGCCCACCAGACAGACCAACACAGCAGAGTTCGAGAAGAGTAACATTGAAGAAAATCCTGCCAGAGCTCTTTTATTACTTTTCCAATGTTCACCTTCTGTGCCTATGTAGATTAAAAACAAACATTCAGCTAATATTTCTACGCAGTCAGTCCAAAAGGACTAAACCTTCAAGGAGCATACACTACCACAACCACAACTGCGTCTGCACTGCATAAATAATCCAGTTTGACATGGATTTAACTTCCATGGCTCAATGCAATGGAATTCTGGGAACTGTAATTTGGTGTGCCACCAGAGCTTTCTGACAGAGAAGGCTAAATGTCTCACAAAACTAGAAATCCTGGAATTCCATAGCAGTAAGCCGCAGCAGTTAAAGTCGTGTCAAACTGGATTATTTCTGCAGTGCAGATGCAGCCCAAAAACAGCAATGCCTGATTGTTAACCCATCAAAACAAACAAATCAAAAAACACATAAAACCCTGAATCCATGGCAAAATGGACTTAAGTCTTAATAGTCTATATAGCACATGGTTTGCCCAACTCATGAATCACAAGTATCAAGCATAAATATGCATGTTTCCATAATGCCTTTTGATGTGGTTTAAATGACTTTATACCATACCCCAAAGGAATCAGATATTGTGCTGGGAAGAAGATTCTGACTAGTCTTTTAATACACTACTGGTGAAATCTGAATAGGAACTTTAAAAATAATCTATCTACCACAAAGCAACCACAAAAGATATTTTACCCCTATTTCTTCACTATATAAATTATTAAAATCTGTTTTAATGCTTATCCTTCTTAATTCGAGGCTGAAGATAATGAGTAGGATGAGCACAGAACTCTTTATTGCTTATAGCAATATGTAATGCAATCTGTAAAAAGTGAAAGCAGTAGTTTCTGCTATTAGTCCATGTTCTCATTATTCAACAAGTAGAAACCAGATCACCCAGCACCACATCATTTGTGTAGTCCAAGGATGAGCAAGGTGTGGCCTTCCAGATGCTGGTGGATTGCAACACCCAGCATTCCTCACTACTGGCTTCTGGCTAGACCCAATGTAAGTTGTGACCCAAAAAAGTCTGGAGGGCTGCACTTTGCCCACCCCAATATAATCAATGAATATAATAAATATGGGCAATTCTGAATCTTTGTCCCTCCAGCTTTTTTCAGCTGTAACTCCCACAATCCCTATCCAGTGACCATGCTGGGTGGAGATCTTGGGAATTTGTAGGTGGAAACATCTGGAGGGCCAAAATTGCCCCATTCATGTGTTAGCAAACTGAAATAAATTCTTAAATAGAGATTTCCTCAGTAATTTTAGTCATTTGTTCATTTGTTGAATTAAACCTGCTTTTCTCCCAGGATGGGACGCAAAGTGGGAACAATACACATTATAGAAATTATCCAGTTTGAGACCACTTTAACTGTCCTGGCTCAATGCTAGAGAATTGTGAGAACTGGATAATTTCTGCAGTGTGTTTTAGACCCCGGTTTACAATAATTTAAAACAGAAGTTTACAATATAAAGCCACTAGAAGGCATATTCCATGGAAACAGCCATTTCACATTATTCAACCAGTTTTTATGGGAAAGATTTTGCTTCACTGAACAAAGTAAACATTTTTGTAAAGTTAGATAAATGGTAGTTCCAAGAAGCAGAGCTGCTCTAATAGATGTTATGAGATACAGAATGGAAAAGTTGTGGCTGATGTAAAAGAGGAGAAAGGAAATAATACTGTTCTTTAACTACCCAGCACATTAATAGGTTGACAAAACATTGTCTCATGTGATCAGCGAAACTATGATGGTGGTGTGCATCATAGATGAGTCATTATGTAATCAAATACAGTATTACCAAATAAAATTATTTCAAAAATCTGTCACTTGGACCAGGCTGTTTTTTTATTAGCTAGGATGGTAGCTCAATTTCCAAAATGAAAAATGCAGCACAGAACAGAAACAAGGATAACAACATACTTCTATGTTATTAAGACTGATTAATTCTGCTATGTTGGGGGTGTTTTAGCAAGAAACTTAGTTGGTTCTCTGTAAACTAGAGTGGGGAAGATGTGGCTCTTCAGTTTTTTTAAAAAATATAGCTCCTATTAGGCTTATTTAGGTCAACAGTGTTTGGAAGACACTTTTTGCATTTTTCTAGTACAATTTCTGAATATATGTACAATATTAAAGGCTGCCTGGAATCAAGCATCCCAAGTATGGTCAGGCCCCACCTGGAATAATGTGTCCAGTTCTGGGCACCACAATTTAAAAAGGACATTGAGAAACTGGAGCGTGTCCAAAGGAGGGTGACTAAAATGGTGCAAGGTCTGGAAACCATGCCCTATGAGGAACGACTCAGGGAGCTGGGGATGTTTAGCCTGGAGAAGAGAAGGTTAAGAGGTGATATGATAGCCCTGTTTAAATATTTGAAAGGATGTCATATTGAGGAGGGAGCAAGCTTGTTTTCTGCTGCTCCAGAGAACAGGAACCGGAACAATGGATGCAAGCTGAAGGAAAAGAGATTCCACCTCAACATTAGGAAGAACTTCCTGACAGTAAGGGCTGTTCGACAGTGGAACACATTCCCTCGGAGTGCAGTGGAGTCTCCTTCCTTGGAGGAGGTCTTTAAGCAGAGGCTAGATGGCCATCTGTCGGGGATGCTTTGATTTGGATTTCCTGCATGGCAGAAGAAGGGGGTTGGACTGGATGGCCTGTGCGGTCTCTTCCAACTCTATGATTCTATGATGTAGGTTTTCATACTGATCAAAACCTTGGAAACATACTCTTAAAAATAATTAACATCTCGGCTTTCTCATTCCTTGAATTTATCTAAAATAGTTACTTTAAAAAAATCTGAATGTTCTTCATTCAGCTTTCTTGGGGCTTTCTTTTCTTGTCCTCTCTTCTCTTAGTTATCCCACAAAAGGAGTTAAGTTACAATTACAGTTTTATATGGTTTTGCCTTAGTTACTAGGCAAAGTAACTACTTATACACAGCAAATTAATTGTCTGTACCTAGGTTTAGTGCTGTGTCAGGGAGATCCCTTGCATTCTGCCTGTGCTTCTAAAATCTGCCTGCTGGTATCACAGACAATACTCATATTTCTCCATGTACAAAGGAAGGACAGGATCTCTCCTTGTTTGTTCCCATCAGAGCAAAAGGAACTACTTGTCAGTGGTGAGCAGCTGGGTACATTTTGTGCATCCTTGTTATCAAGAAAGAATTTACTGGATTTTCCTGCAGATCCACTTGATGGACTCTCCTGTGGTACGGTTCAACAGCATGGTATGTCATAATGGGAAGCCAGCATGAGATATGATCCTGGAGACCAGGGTTCGAATCCCCACTTGGCCATATTAACCCACTGGGTGACCTTAGGCAAGTCACATTCTCCTTCAGCCTAAGAAGATGGCAAAGGCAAACCCCACTCCGAACAAATCTTGCCAGGAAAACCCTGTGATATGTTAACTTTTGTGTTCCTGTAATGACTTGAAGACACACAGCAATGTCTTAATGCCTGACAATATTTCACACAACCATAACTAAACTGATAGTAATGGCCAGTGGAGGTTTTTTTTTGGGGGGGGGGGGTTATGAGAGTGTTTGCCAAAAAGTAACTTTTTCAAAAAATAATCCTAAAAGTAACTTTTTCTACACTTGATCTTAGCCAAAAGGCCGAGAAGCGAAAGTAACTTTTTCAAGCTCTGAATCATTAGGGCATTAAAGCTTTTTCTTCTTGTCTGCAGGCCCCACTAATTCCCAAGGCTGTAAGAAGCAGTGAATTTAACCACTTGCTTTTAAGAACTCAAAAGAGAAAATACAAATCCTTGTGCACCATTTTAATTAGTTTACAGATTAATCTTCTTTCTTCATCATCTTAAAAATGAAGCAAACTGCTGCTAGAGTAAATACCATATTTAGATGCATTTTAGCTACAACACTGAGGAAGAAGTCTTTCGTAATAACTTAAAAATTTGCACACCATACTCCATGCCTGAGGACTGTGCAGAAAGTAAGTAAAGAACTATCGCAACAATTACAGGTTGCCTATTGTAACAATAACTGTATTTTGCTATGTGAAAAAAAGAATGGTTATCTGCCTAATCTCTGCATAGGCAAATATTTACAGTGCAGCTGAGGTTAAACAAATGCTATCACAGTAGCTTTCTGCAGATGATGAATAAGGGAGACCATTTTCAGGTCTTTGATGTAAGTCACCAACTTGCCATAAGTTAGAAACATCTTAAAGGCACACAACAACAACCAAGCAGCTAAGTGGTAGAATTCAAAGCCGAGTTAGTCTGGATCAGTATGCAAAGGGGCATCATAATACTTTTGAGACCAAGAAAGAAAGACAGTAGCATAAGCTTTCTTAGACTTCAGGCTACTTCCTCATATGTCTAAGAAGGCTTATGTCACCTTCTTTCTTTCTCTCAGTCTCAAATGTGCTGCAATATGCCTTTGCATACAAGTCACTAAGTGTAAGTTACATTCACTCTGTTATAGTTCCTTCTCCACAAATGAAAAACTTCATAAAGGAAAAGCCTCAGCCCACCCCAGAGGACTGCTAAAAATCCTAATCTCTTTGTATTTTAGCATTGGGGAAATTAATAGTCAGATTGAGAACAAGTTTGTTCTGTTGCAGAAACTGTCAGAAGTGACACATGGGCCCTTGGTATTTGCTGGGGTTTGGTTTCAGGACCCTGCATGGATACCAAAATCCATAGATGCTGAAGTCCAATTAAATACAATGGCATAATAAAATGTGTCCCTTATATAAAATGGTAAAAACAAGGCTTGCTTTTTGGAATTTATGTTTTTTTTTAATATTTTCAAGTAATGAATGATGGAATCCATGGATAAAGATTCCATAGATACAGTGTCTGACTGTACTTTCACCAACATGAAGAGAGGACACAATAAAAGAGATCAAAGTGTTTGCATTCTCAGGATCAAGGGCAATTCTCAAAGTGGGAGAAATTACTTTTTGAACTACTGAACACTGTTACACTGGCTGAGGGATTCTTGGGAATGATAGCCAAAAAAGTAGCTTTCCTATAAAATAAATAATAAATAAAAAAATTATTTCTATCCCGCTTTTTGCCAGGCAATCAAAGCGGCATACAACAAGTTAAAATACATCCATATATACATAGCCCCCCCTTTTAAAAACAAGATTAAACAATATACCTAGGCAATTTGAACTCTCATAACTGGATATGCAAAATCGACATATCTCATTTTCTGTGTGAAACCAGTTGCCTGGAACCAGTATTCTCAAGAAGGCAAGGAACTTTTATTTTAAAAAATAAAATAAACATTTGAGCTGGAATCCTATAGTGTCTGCTGTGGTGTGACTACACCAACAAGACGGAGGCAGCATCAACAGGGAGGGAAAGTGCCAGAGGTGGTAAGGAAGGAAGGGAAAAGTTGGTGTTGGTTGGATAAAAAGACTGTTAGGCTCTGTGCTGCCCTTCTTGAATACTTGGCTTCCAGGAGTCATTGGGAGAGCCATGGTACAAGAGATTGTCCAATCTAGCCCTCGTATAGTATTTTGGCTTCATGGACTCCCCAACAACCAAAGCCAGGCTCCCCACCCCACTCCATCCAAAGCCAGGCATTCAAAAAATAGGCAGCACAAGAATGGCAGCCTTCTTCTGCTATCACTGCTGTCTCCTCCTCCCTGCATGACAGCAAACAAAGTCAAACTAGTTGTGTCATGGACCAGTAAACCAGCAATAGGACCCCAGCCTTCAGTTACCACTTTTGCTCCCACAACTGGAACAGGTCTTCAGCCTTCAACATTAAAGTTATGGTCTTCATCACAACTGAGTTAAGGATGAAAATTATAAAGATACATTACTGTTATTATATGTTTACAGAAGATTTGACACTCAGAAAGTGTCAAATGACCTGGTGATTAATATTCCAGGGGAAAGCTTGTTCAACAAATGCTATGGAAAGGGCTCAGAACACATAGTCATTAGTTACTACTTAGACTGGGAAAGTTATCAGCCCAACATTTTAAAGTAGTGGTCAAAAGAGTGTAACAACTACTGTACTATTCAACTATTGAATCTATGGTTCTATGAAACATACTACGTCACATCTAATTGTTGCAAGCAAAAAGTGTTTCTCCTAATGGGTTCAAGAAAGATTAACTTGTTTACAGGCCAGAGAGAGAATGGTTGCAATATTGCTGCTCATCATTCTATCTAGATCATTCATTCTACCAAAAAGAAGAAGAAAAAGCCAATAGCTCTAAGAAGTTGCACCATGAGCAACCTATACCTCATCTACCCTTGATTGAAGGACCTAGTTGTACAGCTGCTCAATGAACTGGGGTATCTAATAAAGAGACGCTAACCTGAGGACACAATCAATGATAGATGATTGTCCTCAAATAACATGATTTTAGGATCATAACATTATGCTTACGTGTAATATAACAAAAGCCATTGATTCCTGATTTTGGCAAAGAAGCACTAACATAAATATAAATTCTGTAAACATTACAAGATATAAACATTACAAGATGAAAGGATAGATACCCCTATCCATTTTGATTTATGCAACAATATATTACATATTTACAAGATTAGACATGAAAGCATAGTGGTTTGATCCTATACTCATTAAAATGAGATGAAGTGCTTCTAACACCCAGCATATGTTTAACACTGTGACTTGTCGTTATTTTCTAGTGATCATACTTACAGTGTAAGTACATTTTTTTCCTAAAGACCTGAAAGAAAATTTGTTCCACTTCAGTATTATTGAGATAGAGAAAAATGCTGTATCAAGAAGAAGATGGAGTTCTGTATGCCAGCCTCCTAATTTTTTGTTACCCACCTGACCTACCCTTCCCTTGCTTAAGGGAAGAAAGCATGCTATAACGTAGATTCCCTGCAAAAGACTGAACAAACTACATTCGTCATTTGTTCACAACCACAACTGTTCTCTCAGCTTTACAATAATCCTCTTCTAGGAAAGCAGTGTTCAACTAGGTAACATTAATTCCATGGAATGTTAATAGCTGTAATTATCAACAGCAGCCTAGTAAACAAAACTAAATCACACAACCCACTCAACCCAGCCAAAAGGTTTCCAAGTCATTTCTAGCCTCATTTACACCATTACAAAAACTCATTTTAGGCTAGAATGTTTACTGAAGGTTTAGTCCTTCTTTCAAGTTCTTTAAAAAGCATTTACATGCAATGGAACCTCCTTTTCCTGAATGCACTCTCCCAACCTAGACTTCCATTTGCTCATATCTCTTGACTTCAGTTGACATTTCCCTAATAACTTTACTACTCAACTGTTTGTTTTTCCATTTGTAAAGAGTTCCTAGAGCAGAGCTTAGAAAAGCTCCCCTTTTTGATGACAAAAAAGAGAGATTCTGGCAACTGTTGCCTGACCTAGAGTTTAAAATATTATCCTTATGATAGCTAGCCATCTGCCTTCAAAAGCAAGCAAGCAGCACCTGCTTTTAGAAGTGCTATTGGCAAAAGCTGTCCTGCCCAATAAAAATTAAATTTCCTGAAAAACTTGCAATGAAGGAGGCAACATATTTGGTTTTCTTGTCCTTGTATATTAAAAGATACTTGTTCTTACAGGCAATAGGACTCTACCAACATAATTATGCTTAGGAATACAGCCCCAGAATTTAAAATCAGTGAATCAGTCCAGGGAGCCTCAGGCAAGGAAGACACAGCAGACACTGCATGTATAGAAGTACCTTCAAGTCACCTGTCCACTTATGGTGAATTTAACTGGGTTTTCTTAGGCAAGGAATACTAAGAGGCAGTTTGACATTGCTTTCCTCTGAAATTTAGGCACCAATAGTTGGGATTCTTTAGCAGTTTCCCATCCAAGTACTAACCAAGACTGCTCAGATTCCAAGATCAGATGGAATCGGGCGTCAGCAGGGAGGTGGAGGGATGCAAGCTGCACCAGGTGACATACTAAGGAGGGTGACACCACTGATCCCCAAATATCTGCCTTTAGGTAGAAATTAGCTGTGAGTTTGCCTGTGTCCCATTAAAGCCCTGGAGCTCAACAGAAGAGAAGGCATGAATGGGATGAGGCTCATCATTGGATAAGGTGGAAACAGAAGAAACCTCATTTTATATTTTAAATTTCACTCTTTTTAAATTTTCTTAAAAACCATCACATCTTCCCAGATTTTCACTTTAACCCCATGAAACTATGTAAATATAAATACATTTATACTTTCATATGATACTGTAATTTAAAGGTATAATTTTAATATTGCTAGTTGTTTATGTTACAACTATTGTTGCTGCATTCAGTGATATACGGGAATTACGATTTACTAATAACATTAGTACAAAAACCATTACTAAGCATTCTGTATGGTGTTGTATGAGAGGAGGTCAATTAGGGTGGGGGGGATAACACTATGAATTACTATGCTGGGTGACACCAACCCTAGTGATGCCAATGGGTGGGAGTTGGTGCCTTAAAGTGTATTCAAGCCCCTAATACATCACAGTCGATTAATCCAGCACAAATTTGCTGTCGTAGCTTCTACTCCCTTGAAACAGCAGTAGTGCTTACCTGCTGCTCCTCAGGATGCTCTTCTATATTTAAAGGGACCTTCGATTCAACTTCTTCCCACCCAGGCACCCTCTTTAAGGCAGGATCATCTTGGATGACTGTTCCATTTTTACAATCTACAACCTTCGTCTCCTTACTGACCTGTGCATTCGAGTGATGGTGATGAAAGAAAAGACTTTTTTGTGGCATAGGCAGAAACCAGGCCACAGCAAAGGCCACAGATACAGAGGTGAGAGACACTACATTCAAAATGAAGAGAGACCAGCCAACGACAGACACCAGGATCTGCCCACAGACTGAACCCACAGTATAACCCACAAGGGCTGCACTTCGGCAATAACTTGTGACTTTTTGGTATAAGTTTAAGTCCACAACACTATAAATGTAGGAATAATAGGCTATTTCTGTTGCAGTCACCAGTCCATAGAAGAATTCCAAGAACTGAGTTGCCAAGAGTCCTTTGGCATAAAGCAGCATAAACCATGTCACAATAAGGCTTAGTCCTTGCAGAAGTATGACAGGCTTGTATCTGAGGAAGTCTGTTGCCAGGAAGACAGGGAACAGCAGAACCAGGTAAGAATAAGTCCATACTGGATATATTTCATTGAAGACCTATAAGAGGAAGAAATAATGAACTTTATAAAACAGGAAAATTCACATTCCAAAAACAGATATTTGATTAGTTATATCTGGGGATGCTGTGAACAGAGTTTATAAACTGACAGGTTTTATTTTTATTAATACTTTCTCCACAATAACAAGGTGCTAATAACTATCTAAGATGCAATTCATGTTACACTGTAAGGACATGAAATATGCTTAAACGGCCATATAGCCCCATACATATAAGGCAAACAGATCAACCTTCAAGCTAATAGTAGTAGTATGCATCTACAAATCACCCATCAACTTATGGCAATTTGAACAACTGTTCTTTAAATCCGAGGTGAAGAGCCTTGGTCATCCTTGGCAGGTCTATTTCTATATCAAAAAGGAAAAAGAATATAGGCTGTTGCTTCTGAAGAGCTTCTGAAGTTCTTCAGAAGCAACACGCTACTTTTCAGCTACAGGTTATGCTGAAATAAATTGGTTGATCTTAAAGGTGCCACAAAATTATTCTTCCTACCCTTTTCAAATACTTATTTGGAAGAGTGGTTGAAGTACACAATGTCTGAGAAACACTTTGTTACACAGACAAGCTGACATGACACTATATCTGACTTGGAAACTGCTGTGAGGAAACAGGGCATGGGGAGGTGGGTCATATGACTATGTCCATATGACCATTTTTTAAAAAAGGGACAGAGTTCAAGAGCATTAATTAAAAAAAACATGAGCAAGCAAGCCAACTAAAAACTTGTAGGACTGGATGCATCATCTCTTTGATAACATCTGCAGCAAATTTTCCCATGATCTGTAGCTGCCAAAATGAGATCATGTGCAATAGCTCTGTTTCACCTACACAGTAAGAAACCATCAAACCAGCCTACATGATTTGTTATACAATAAATATTAACGCAAGGTGAGGAGTACCAAGGAAGTGAGCATGATGTAGTGGTCTAAATATTGGACTATGACTCTGGAAACCAGGGTTCGAATACCCACTCAGCCATGAAAACCCACTGGGTAACCTTGGGTAAGTCACAACCTCTCAGCCTCAGCAAACCTTCTCTGAACAGATCTTGCCAAGAAAAACCCCTGATGGGTTCGCCAAAGGGTTGCCATAAGTATGAAATGAATTTAAGACAGGGCAACACCAATGAGTACCAAATTCAAACACTGTTAGAGCAGGAACTGCAATGGAACCCATGTCTAGGTTCTCCATCATCGTTTCTACTTCACAAGCATCTGTTATGTGGCAGTTCAACAGGATCTGAACAAGCTCAGCTTCAGGAAAGAAGAGGTGACTGTATATACTCAACTGTAAGTCGACCTCATATATAAGTCGAGGGCAGGTTTTGAAAGAAAAATTATGGATTTTATATGACCCGTGGATAAGTCGAGGGTAAAACATAGGGGCACATAACAAAGCATCTAAAGGATGAAGCGAAAGAAGACAATGCCAAAAAAACTCACAAAAATTCCAGCAAGCATAACTGTTTGTTCTCACACTAAAGACTGGAGGGATGAGAGACTAGAGGGAAGTAAGCGTGTCCAGGACAAAATACACTCTTTTCTTTCACCAAGGGATAATTCCTTTTTTAAAGTAAGAGTTAAAGATGGTACTCACATTGGCCTGTGGATAAGTCGACTCAGGTTTTTGGGATCAATTTTCTGACTAAAATTTCTAGACTTATACATGAGTATATACAGTAAGCTCAAAATGCTTCCTGGGCAGGTGCTTATGTAACGTTCATCTGAAATTGTTCTAGGTAGAAGATGAGACACTTGCCCTGAGCAGCCCGTTCTACATGTGAACTTTGAAAGAAAACATTGGCAAGACTGCTTATGACTGCACTTTTCAAGGCAGCAAAAGCCTCCCTGTTTACTGAGGTTTAGTGGCTCCTGGAAGAATTAAAACTGACCACTTACAGTAATTGTTTCCTGGACTGGTTTCCTGCTAATAACCATCAGCATCCAGGTCTTTGATTACTAGTTTCTAAATTCAAATCCCATCATTCTGTTTCTGATTCTTGTTTGTTTTTATTAGCTCACCTTGTGCAACAACAGAAATGAAAATGTATTTTTAAATAGTAATAATAATAATACTGAAATCCACAGTCAAGCATACTCTCATCCTTGGACACAGACGTATTACTATATTAGGGATCCTAGATAGGTAGACACTAAGGTTTTCATGGATTGGCAGCAGCAACTTAGAGTCAGAGGAGGACAATGTTGAGTTAAGTGTGCTGCTTCTGGGCAGCCTCCAGACAATTCAACTCTGGACAAATTTTAAAAGCACAATACTAGAACGCAACCGTTTAACAGTGTATGCAGCCTCCAGTGGTTCTCAACCTTCCTAATGCTGTGACCCTTTAATACAGTTCCTCATGTTGTGGTGACCCCAACCATAAAATTATTTTCACAGCTACATGCAAATATGTGTTTTCCGATGGTATTAGGTGACCCCTGTGAAAGGATTGTTTGACCCCCCAAAGGAGTCCGACCCACAGGTTGGGAACCACTGCTCCAGAATGAGTGAAGGATGTCGCTTCATGAGAAATTGGAAGCTGTATATACTACATTAAACTATAGTCAAGATCAGCCTTCCTCTAACTAAGCTGTAGCCCCACACATCTGGTGAGGATATAGATGGCTGAGGCTATATATTCTTAGGTGTATGGATGCCTGAGATTGAGAATATTACCTCTTCAACACCACAAACCCCTCAGAAACTGTGGCTTGGAGTTATGCTACTGCCACACTGCAGAAATAAAGCAGCTTGATCCCACTTGAACTGCCATGATTCAATGCTATGGGATTCTGGGACTTGTAGCTTGGTGAGATATTTAGCCTCTCCTGTCAGAGAGCTCTGGTGCCCCACCAGACCACAAATCCCAGGATTCAACGGCACTGAGCCATGGAAATTAAAGTGGTGTCAAACTGCTGTATTCTGCAGTGTGATAGTAGCTTTATAGCCCACAAAAGCAATTTCCCCAAACTCTGACAAATCCGAGTGTGTGAAGAGATATTCTTGTGAGGATGCACCTGGGAGGCGTCTGGTAAAAGGAAGGCGCATGACTTCCCCATTAGCCACCCTTTTCTCCTCTCAGGTCTCATTGGCACACGGCCCACAATCTGGGCTACTCTGGGAGGTTATGATTCTGGCTGCAGAAGACTAAGGCTGCATCTGCACTGCAGAAGGAAGGAATCTGGTTTGACCCCACTTTTATCTGCCGTGGCTCAATGCTATGGAATTCTGGGAGTTGTAACTCTGCTGTGGTGCCACCACAAACTACAGTTCCCAGAATTCCACAGCATTGAGCCACGGCAGATAAAAGGAGGGAGGGATTAAAGTGGATTATTTCTGCAGTGCGGACGCAGCCTGAGCCAAATGATCAAAGATTTGTCAGACTTCAGGCTCTGAAGCAAAAGATGTCATAAACCCCAGAGTTTATGAAGCGACACAAAACCAGGAAACAGGGGCCCTCCTGGACTCTCCATCGATCAAGGCGGGCTCTCTGCACATGCTCCAGGCTCCTCTCTCTCTCTCTCTCCATGGGGAAACAACCCTTTCCGCTTCCGGGGAGCCAGTGTGTGTCGAAGTTTAAGTGGGGCTTGAAATACCGTCTCGGCCAGAGAGAGCCCCCGAGGGTCTGGCTCTTTTCCCCTTCTGCGGTGCCTGGCCCTCCTCCTTTAGGCCCCTTTCGCCCGGGGCTCCATTTTGAGGTGCCTAAGAAGCACGGCCTGGCTTTTCCGGAGCCTTTCCCGCCCTTGCTTGCTCTGCCCAGCCCTCCCTCCCTCCCTCCCTGGAGGCCATGATCCTTCTTCCCTCCCGAGTCCCGGGCCCCCTCACCTGGCTCTGGCTGAGGTTCTTGTCGGGGCCCAGGAGGTACGGGGTGAGGAAGGGCTCCGAGGGCCGGAGGTTGGCGAAGAAGCCGTAGCTGCAAAGGACGGCGGTGGGGATGGCCCAGCCCACGCCGCCCGGAACAGCAGCACCACCAGCAGCAGCAGCCCTCCTCCGGGCCGCCCCGCCGGAACCAGACCCGAGCCCGCCCAGGACGGCGGCGCCCTCCTCCGCTTCCATCCGACGAGGCCCGGGACCAGGGGCCTCCTTCTTCCTCCGCCAGCGGGGCTCCTGGAAGGGAAGAGCGGCCGCCAAAGGCACCTTGGCCCCGGCCTCTAGTTGGAGGGAGGCCCTCTGGGAGGAAACACCACCTTCTGGGGCGGAGAAAAGGAGGAGCTGGGGCGAAGGGGAAGGAAGGAGGAGGGCTGGCTGTGGTTCTAGGACTAGAAGGCCTCGCGGTGATTTTTTGGACTTCAGCTCCCACAATCCCAGGGCATTGGCTGTCATGGCTGAGGATTCTGGGAGTTGAAGTCCAGAATCCCTTAAAGGCCTTACACACTTTGGAGGAGAGGAGACCACTGCTGGACTACACTCTTGCAGTGCTGCTGCTGCTGCTGCTGCTACTCAACTTTGGCACCCAACTCCCAGAATTCCACAGCCTTGAGCCAGGGCAGTTAAAGCGGAGCCAATCCAGGTTATTTCTCCAGTGTGGATGCAACCAAAGTCAACTTACAGCAGTTAACAACAACAAATTGATCTCAGGCTTTAACCTCTATGGCAGAGGCTGGCAAAGTATGGCCATTCAGATACTGTTGGGCTACAGTCAGCCCTTCTTATTCACGGATTCAAGCATCCACGGTTTGAAAGTGTTCAAAACAAGTATACATTTCAAATATCAAACCTTCATCTTCCATTTTTTATAAGGGACACCATTTTGCTCTGCATTGTATTTAATGGGACTTGAGCCTCCATGGATTTTGTTATCATGAGGATTTTGGAACCAAGCCCCAGCGTATAACAAGGGCCCACTGTCCTTTCATTGCCACTGATGATGATGGCTGGGGCTGACAGAGTTTCAGTCCAGCCGTATCTGGAGAGCCACAGGGTTCCCACCTCAGCCTCAGAGTGACCCTAAAGCCTTGCCTTTTTACAGCGTTGCTTGCCTTACTTTGCCTTGCGTTGTTCTACAATTAGAGACAGTTCTTTGCCATGTTTGAGCATCTCTGTATCTTGTGACTACAGAGTTTGGCTTGTATTACAGTTAATGCAGTTGTTATTTGAAGAGATGTGTCAGAGATTCATTTCTTCACCCCCTTCCCTTTTCCCAATTCTTATGACTCTTTCACCTACTATTTTGGGGTGGTTTTCTTTAGGCCCGCCTGATCCATTGTTTTTGAATCTGTTGGTTGACTTCCCTCTGGAAAACGCAGGAGACGTCTCATAAGAAAACAACAAAGAGATCTTTGACCCACCGCTGGACTTTGAGTGAACTTCAGCGGCTGAGTTTCATCACTCTTGTCACAGAGGAAAGTCATTGCTAAAAAACAGCCTGTTCTCTCTTTCAGCAAAATTTTGGACCATATTACAAGGTTACCTAACCTGCAGGTAACTAAACCCTTGGTACACTTCAAAAAATAAAAATCTCCAGGCTTATTTGCATTGTAGCATTTGCTTTTAAATAGATATGAGTGCTTGCATTTTGTGTAATGAATGGCCTTTTAGTGGGGATTGGGGTAGCAACAAGAGGAAAATATATTTGGTATTTCCTTCACTGAAGCACTTGTCATTGAATATCTGCTCCTAAAAGATAACAAATCTGTTATGTGTTGGGATGTCTGAACACATATTCAAGAGCCTGTCAGTTCAAAACAGGTTAAACAGTTTGGAAACCCCCTCTGAAGAAACTTGCCAAGATAGGGTTGCCCTAAGTCCGAAACGACTTGAAGGCACATCATAACAACAACAAATATACAAACTAGATAATATAATTGGACCTCAAATCTTTAATTAAAAGTTATGTTTTTACTCAGTACTGGAATTAGGCCATTGTCAGTGCCAGATATGCATCTATGCAAAGGGATCTTGTAACACCTTTGAGACTAACTGAAAGATGTTGGTAGCATGAACTTTTGTAGACTTCAGCCTACTTCCTTAGATGCATGTTTGAAAATAGGCCCCAAGTCTAGTAGGATCAAGTCTACAAAAGCTCATGCTACCAACTTCTGTCCTTCAGTTAGTCTCAAAGGTGCTACAAGATACCTTTGTACTGACTTTCCAGACTAACACAACTGTGTATTTGAATACTATCTACGTTGATTCAGTGGATCTTCTCTCACTATGTCTAGCAACTGTATTTAGGTCTTCATTATCCCACGAACAGCTGAGTTTTGCAAGAAAGATGAAAGCAGAGTGACTTAACCTCTCAGAACTTGTTTGAGTTCTCTTGAGAGAAAAAATGGTTTCAGTGACTGTCGCAGACACTCTCAGCATGTCATAGCAAGTCATGCATGAGACTGCTTTTGCCTCATCTGTGCTGCTAATGACTAAGCCTGAGTCTGAGACTTCAGTACAGTCATCCCACCAGTGACCTGATTCAGCATAAGAATTAGGACTGACAGATCAGAAGCATCCTAGGCTGTGAGATTTTTAGGACTAAAGCGTGAGATATAGGAATGGCACTTGCTGATATCACAGGAGAGGCCCTGGTGATTTCATTATATATAAGGGTCAGCCAAATTGTTCAGAGCGTGTTATTTGCATATAAAACAAAGCATAAGAAATACAAAATGATGCTGTTTGGAAATTGTTTTCCAAGCTCTGCACTAAACAGAAAAAAACTCAAACTTTTCCCAGCTCTGTTTTTAATCCCTTTGAAAACATATATTTTAATAAAATTGAAGTTATAAGTCCTACTTTTTAAAAAGTTTTTTCAAGCTTTGCTTTGACAAAAAAAAAAATCCTGTCTCTGTTTTTTATCACTTTTCCAAATAGCATCATTAACAACACAAGGATGTTATGGGTCCAAAACACACTGCAGAAATAATCCAGTTTAAGACCGCTTTAACTGTATCATGATAATATCGATTCTTACATTTTGTTGACACCATGAGAATCCCTGTAATTTATTATTTATTTAGTTGAGCAAATTAATAAATACATAAATAAAAAGTTTCAGGTCAGTGAGTGAGGATTCCAGCTAAACTGAGCCCAGGACCTCGCACTTTTCATTGTAAGCACCATGATGCGTCTGAATCTGCTCGAGAAACATAGTAAGGATGTAGTTCTTCTCAAGGAGTAGTTATTATCACATAAGATGAAAAATAACTATTAACAAGCAAGCAAAAATTGCACTGGTTGCATTAGTGTTATTCAATTTGTTTGTTGGTAAATACAGGATGTGAGCTCTGATTTCCTGCTTGTCAGAGAGATACTTTCTAACACAATCCCATCCAAGAATGAGTAGATTGCATAAAGGACCTCACAACTTAATAGACCTATAACAGTGATTCACTCCAAAACTAAGGTAGCATGGTCACAAAGGTCATAAAGAGGCACAATTTTTATCAGAATTCATGCCTCTCATCTAACTGCTGAAATTTCTGACTTTCAATATAATGTTTATTTTTTCACATAACTTCAGAAACAAAATAAGTGCATCAAAAGTACATAACATAACTGATGATTTGCAACTGAATAGTAGGAATGTAGAAATAGACGAATACGAAGTTCACGTTTAAAAATATATATATTCAGGATTAAAATGATAAATACAATTGCTTCTTTGTCTATTTAATAATCATAAATTGCTCTGATTTGTCTTTTAATTACATTTTCAAAGCTGTTTGAAATCAACAGCTGAAAGTGCAAAATGAATATGCAAAATATATTCATGATAAGCCCCACGTTATTTTGGTCTGGGTCCCCTTCCTTTTAAAACAGAGAGAGTCCTTCTTAAAGTTTGGGGCTTCTTGATATACTGGCGACCAGTCCTTAGAAATCATCACAACCAAAGAGTTCTATCCGAAGTGCAATACTCTGATTCCATGTTTTGGGAACAACACGAATAAACCGGGAAAATATGGGTGGCTCAAAATAGTGCTTGACTTGTCCAACGCTGTTAATGTTTCCAGTGAACACCTGACAATAAACCCAAAATAATTAATTACTCAGAGTGCTGAATTAATGGATGCATTTCAAAGGTAAGTACTGAAAAAATTCTGTGACTGGGGGAAGGGATGGGCATCTCAAATTTCCATGGCTGTTCACTGGGGTGGGCACACTTGAGAGTTTCAGGATATCATACCACAACAACACACCCACCATTTGGGTTAACTAGAAGTGATAAGGGTCTGGCTGTTTGGGCATCCCCCCTGAAACAGTCTTGTAAGCATATTTCAGGGTTGGGGAGGGGGGAGTGTTTTTTCAGCTGAAAAAGTTATACTTTTTCTGAGGTTTCAAAGGCCACAAAGGACTACATGTGATCCACATCCCACACATTTCCTGTGTTTACTGCATACAATATATGCATTTAAGTTCATATACACCTATGAGGTTGCCTTATGATGTCAGTATTTAAAAGATGGGTTAGTAGCCTATCTACTCTGACTCACAATGGCACTCCCAAGTTGATGGATAGATTTTTCCAAGGCTCTACCACCATGTCCCATTGCTACAACAACACACCCTCTACACCTCTCTCTTAACCTTGCATTGACAATGGCAGGTACATGACAATAGGGTAGAATTTAGGCTCACAGTAAAAGTACAATTGCCATCTTGACAATGGAACACTGGCCCTTATCAGATGAGTCTTGAACTGGGGGACTTCAGCACTGGGCGGTTCGAATTCACGTTATTTCGCACAATA
>JACSCI010000963.1:0-22237 GCA_016801065.1 Sceloporus tristichus
AGCCCTGTTTAAATATTTGAAGGGATGTCATACTGAGAAGGCAGCTAGCTTGTTTTCTGCTGCTCCAGAGACTAGGACCTGGAGCAATGGATGCATTCCAAAGGAAAAGAGATTCCAGCTCAACATTAGGAGGAACTTCCTGACAGAAAGGGCTGTTTGACAGTGGAATACACTCCCTCAGTGAAGAATGATGGAGTCTCCTTCTTTGGAGGCCTTTAAACAGAGTCTGGATGGCCATCTGTCAGATATGCTTTGATTTAGATTTTCTTTATGGCAGAAGGAGGTTGGACTTGATGGCTTTGAGATCACAATGTGACAATCTCAATGCTTCAGGCAAGGATCACAATGGGTCAGTCTCAATCCTTCAGGCAAGGAGCATCAGTCTGAACTCATAATAGTCCCGTCAAAATCTTTCAGGAAAGGTGCCTCAGGCTGAGATCTCAATGGGACAGTCTCAATGCTTCAGGCAAGGATCATAACCCTGAGGTCGCTATGGGCCAGGCTCAATCCTTCAGATAAGGAACACCTGCCTGAAGTCAATATGCCCATCTTAATCCTTCAGGGAAGGAACATCAGCCCAAAGTCACAATGGATTAGTGTCAGTCCTTCAGAAAAGGAGCATCAGTCCGAGATAGCAATGGGCCAGTCTCATGTGTTCAGGTAAGGAAGGAGCAGCCTGAAGTCACAATCTCTCAGGCAACAAGAATCAGCCTGAGGTCACAATGAGCCATCCCCAGTCTTTCGGGAAAGAAGCATCAGCCTGAAGTCACAATGGGATAGTCTAAATCCTTCAACCCAGGAGCATCAGCTTGAATGCACAGTCTCAATGCTTCAGGCAAGGAGCATTAGCCTGAGATCACAATGGGACAGTCTCAATGCTTCGGGTAAAGAGCCCCAGCCTGAAGTCATAATAGTCTCATCTAAGTCTTTCAGGCAAGGAACTTCAGGGTGAGATCACAATAATCCCGTCTCAATGCTTCAGGCAAGGAGCATCAGACTGAGGTCACAATGGACAGTCTCTATCTCTCAGGCAAAGGGCATCAGCCTGAAGTTGCAATGTGAGATCTGGAGTCAGTCCTGTGCTCAAAAAATAAAACCCATTGGAAACTAAAGAAGCTTTAGTGATGAATCCAGGCAGAAACATCCATTAACACCTTTTTGCAAAGTCTGAAGTCCAAAGGAACTTGCTCAACCCCTCCCTAAGCCAGCCCCCAATTCCCAAGCTAAAGCAACACAAGCGGAGGCTGCATAGATACCAAGGTTGTCTCTACTTCCCTTCCTTTCTCCCAGACAGCCTCACCTTGAAGAGCGGTGTTCCCAAGCCAGCTTCACTCCTCCTTGATAACCAGTCTCCAGCTGAAACCCCATCCCTCTTTCCAAACGCCCTCCTTAATCACCTGTCTTTCTAACATTTCCCACTACATGCTTTCTATAACCCATCACTCTACACTACTTACTATGAACTACAACTATAACTCCTACTTTAACTCTAATAATCAAACTCTAATATTTTTAATGTTTATGACAGGACACTAATACACTGACACGCAATGGGCCAGTCCCAATCCTTCAGGTATATAGCACCAGTCTGAAGTGACAGTTCTCCGGTCTCAAACTTTCAGACAAGGAGCATCAGCCTGAGGTTGCAATGGGCCAGTCTCAGTCCTTCAGGTAAAGAGCACCATCCTGACATCACAATAGTACCGTCTCAATCCTTCATCCAAGGAGCATCAGACTGAAGTCACAATGGGCCAGTCTCAATCTCTCAGGCAATGAGAATCAGCCTGAGATTGCAATGGGCCAGTCTCAATGTTTCAGGCTAGAAGCATCAGCCTCAGGTTGCAGTGGTCTCATCTCAAACCTACAGGTAAGCAGCATTAGCCTAAATTCACAATGGTCCCTTCTCATTGCTGGAGGCAAGGAGCACCAGCCTGAAGTCACAATATGTCATTAATCCCTTTATTCATACATTTATTCATTTATTCATTTAGGGATTCATGCCATAAGGGTTATAGGTTTAGGTTTAAATTAGAGTTAAGATAGATGGTATTTATGGTGGGTTAAAATAATATGCTTCGGCTGATATGCCAACTGTGCCGCTTCCTGGAGCAGGGAGACTTTGAAACAGAAGTATATGCGCTGGTTACCTCTCGGCTAGACTTCTGTAACGCACTCTACATGGGGCTACCCTTGTGCCAAGTTCAGAGACTTCAATTGGTACAGAATATGGCAGCCAAGTTGGTTATGGGCACTTCTAGAAATGCCCACATTACAACGGTTCTTAAATCCCTCCACTGGTTGCCCATTAGTTTCCTGACAAGATACAAGGTATTGGTTTTAACCCGTAAAACTCTCCATGGCTTGGGTCCTGACTACTTGTGGGAGCACCTCCTCCCATACAATCCACCCACAGACTCAGGTCCTCTGGGAAGAACCTGATACAACTCAAGAAGACCAGACTTTCAGCAGTGACCCAGAGGTCCGTCTCATCAGCCGCTCCCAGGCTCTGGAACGACCTCCGGATGAGATCCGTCATATTTCCACCTTGGAAGCCTTTAGGAAGGCTATTAAGATGGATCACTTTGGCAGGCCTTTCCAGACTAGATTAGATCTATTATTATTATTAACCTTTATTTATAAAGCGCTGTAAATTTACACAGCGCTGCACATACAAATGCCTCCCCCTCCCCCTGACCCTTACCCTTGCCATCGTTACTGTTACGGAAATTGTTCCTGCCCTCCCTCTTGCCTTCAGAAAATGACCCATTTATAATTGGGAGGAGGGTTGGGGGTTTGGAATTTTAATTGTATTTCTGAAATTGTATGTTATTTTATTACTGTAATCCACTTTGATTCCTTTGAGAAAAGGTGAAATATAAAGAAATAATAATAACAACAACAACAACAACAACATCCCTTCAGGGGTATCCAAGGCCCTTTCAGAATGCTCCCAGAACCAAGGGGGGTGTTTCTGGGGCTGTGGGTCTCTCTGTTGGTCCTCCTCTGCAGGGTTGTTGTGAGGGAAAAGGTAAGTATGTGAGGGGGGTACCCAATTCGGATCCTGTGGGCATCTAAGCCTAGTTCCCGGGTTGCCAGGGGATTGCCAGAGCTTTGAGGTCCCTGTCTCCCTTCTCTTGGCTTTGGCTTAAATTTTGGTTCTTCTCTCCCCCCCAGACAGAGCCCCCTCCCCCAGGACTGCAGAGAAAACTTCTCTCCCCCCCCCCAAATGTTGCTTCCAATGCTATTGAACCCTATCGTATGAAGCTTTCTATTTGGCACAAAACCCTTCTCCAAATGAGGCATCAGAAGGGAGGGTCTCTCCTATGCCCCGCTTTCCAGGAGGGAGGGAGCTCTTCAAAGACCTTTTGGATCCCCCTCCCCTCCATGGTCATGCCTCTCTCCAAGGGTCCCCCCTGCCCCCTTTTATCCTAATAACCCCCCAAACACCTGGGCCCCAAAGAATCCCCCGAGGAGGGGGTAGGGAAGGAAAGAGAGAGGGGAGGTCTGACAAGCCCCTTGCCTTTCTTTGGGGGAGAAGAGGGACTTCCTTCCTTCTTATAACCCCTCAAGGGCCCCCAGAAGACCCTCCAGCCATTCCTCTGAATGAATGAGGGCTCTCCCCACTTCTCTCCCTCCCTCAGAACAGACTGTGAGGGCAGCAATGGCTTCAGGGGCTGAGACTGCATACATAGATGCCCCCAAAGGCCCCTCCTCAGCATGCGCAGGGATTGCCAGGGCCTAGATGCTGCTGCTTATTCTACTGGCGGTCTTTGCAGGAAAGGAAGGTATGTGCCAGGGATTCAGCAGCCTCCCCTTCCTTCCCTCCTTTCTTCCTTTGAGGAGACAGCAATGGAGCCCAAGGTGCAGAGCTGGACTCAGGAGGGAAAGTCAGGAAAGGAAGGCTCTGATTTGGAAATAAAGCTCTCTCTGTGTATCCTGTATCTTTGTGTGTGTGTGTGTATTTGCCTCTGCTGTTGTTATGGCTGGGAATTGAGCTGAGGATTGAGGAGAGAAGAAAGGTTCAGTTTTGGGTAAATTCAGAACTTCTGTGCATCAAAGAGTCCAGTGTGTTGAAATAGCAAAGAACTTTATTGAGAAGACATAGAAATTCAGTGTTTAAGCCAGAACTGCCCACTCCAATCCAAACAATATATCAAAACCCCAAAACCTAAAATATCACCCTCTTCCAAATATAGCCCAATTCCACAGTCTGTGCCCCACAAGTAACAAGGCCCCCTTTGCCATTCCCACAAACTAGCCCTTTCTTTTGATACCAACCTCCAACTTTCTTCAGCCAACATGCCACAAATTCCAAAAGCTATCATTCCCATAACTCATATATAACAAATCCCAGCCCAGCCCCCCCCCAGCTACCTAAACTATACCACAACCCACAATTCACAAGCCAAAGTAAATATCTACATATACTATTACTAATAAAAACCCAAACTTAACAAAATACAACCTTAAAACGTATAGACAAACCTTACAAGCAAAATCACTAGGGACTATTCTTAGCACCACTGGATTGAACATATATTTTTTGTATTCCTTAATGACAAAAATAACATTAGTTCACTACTGGGTTTTGTGTGGCTTCTCTCCTGTGTGGACTCTCTGATGTCTCACTAGGTCTGACTTTCAAGAAAAACATTTCCCACATTGCTGGCATTTGTGTGACTTCTCTCCTGTGTGGACTCTCTGATGTTTCACTAGGTTTGACTTCAGAGAAAAACATTTCCCACAATGCTGGCATTTGTATGGCTTCTCTCCTGTGTGGACTCTCTGATGTTTCACTAGGTCTGACTTCTGAGAAAAACATTTCCCACAATGCTGGCATTTGTATGGCTTCTCTCCTGTGTGGACTCTCTGATGTATCACTAGGTCTGACTTCTGAGAAAAACATTTCCCACAATGCTGGCATTTGTATGGCTTCTCTCCTGTGTGGACTCTCTGATGTGTCACGAGGATTGACTTCCGAGAAAAACATTTCCCACAATGCTGGCATTTGTATGGCTTCTCTCCTGTGTGGACTCTCTGATGTATCACTAGGTCTGACTTCTGAGAAAAACATTTCCCACAATGCTGGCATTTGTATGGCTTCTCTCCAGTGTGGACTCTCTGATGGATCACTTGGACTGACTTCGAAGAAAAACATTTCCCACAATGCTGGCATTTGTATGGCTTCTCTCCAGTGTGCACTCTCTGATGTGTCACTAGGTGTGACTTCAAACAAAAACATTTCCCACAATGCTGGCATTTGTATGGCTTTGCTCCTGTGTGGACTCTCTGATGTATCACTAGGTGTGACTTCAAACAAAAACATTTCCCACAATGCTGGCATCTGTATGGCTTCTCTCCTGTGTGGACTCTCTGATGTATGACAAGGACTGACTTGTAAGCAAAATGTTTCCCACAATGCTGGCATTTATATGACTTCTTTCCTCTGTGGACTCTCTCACGACTCAAGTGTTCTTCTGTAAAGAAAGACAAGGACAGATGAGACTGAAAATCAGAGTTAAGAGAGGAGGGTATTACCCCATGGTTTAGCCCTCATTCATCCCTCCTTATTAGAGATAAAATTAAGAAAGTTTCTGTGAGTAACTGAAGCATGACCCTGCTGCTCATGGCCCTAAATCCATGGAACGATTGTATATTTACTTATAAGAGTTAACAAAGAAGAGATTGGAGGGGGTCTACTTTAGGGGAATCACTAGAAGGAGATATTCATACAAAGTACTGTTGAAAAAATATTCCATTAAACATGTGCAAAAATACTTTGATTGACAGGTGGCATCATATCCTGTGAGACTGCCATTGAGTCCTAAGTCACAGCCCAAGGCATGATGGAAGCTAAATGCAGAGGTCCCTTCATGCTGTTTGGCACCAGGAGATGACTCACAACCAATACAGTATGCAGCTCACATGCGGATTGGTGTGAATTGGATTGGAGTTGTGTGTACAAGGGATGTTGAAGATGATGGGATTCAGAGAGGAGAGCTTGCAAATATTTGTATTATTTTGCAACTCAAGATAGAGAACCTCAAAGGATTTAGATGAAATCAACTGTGTTTGTGACATATTTTTAAGTGTGAAAAGTGGTCAGTGCATTGCCAATATCTATATATCTGGCTATTTACTTCCGTACTCTGCTATGTTATTGCTGAGTTGCATCTCAAAGTGTCACCCTCAGATTGTAGTGTACACTGGATTTTGAACACAATCGAAATTCAGAGCCAAGAAGGACTCGAGATTCTATGTGCTAATGATTTTTGTCTGAGATATTTGCACCAAGGACCCATTGCATTCAATTTGGTTTCAGACCATCCCCCCTTCCCAGGAAACATTCTAAAGTGATTTAAACCTTTTTGAACACTCGGTTACATGGATTTGTAATTGGTTGACTGGCTGAACCCAAAGGGTGTTCAATGATGGCTCCTTTTCATCCTGGAGAGAAGTGACCAGTGGGGTCCCAAAGGGTTATGTCCTGGACCCAGTGCTATTCAAAATTTTTATCAATGACTCGGATGACAGAATTGAGGGTATACTTATCGAATTTGCAGATGACACCAAATTAGGAGGAGTAGCTAATACCTCTGAGGAATGGATCAAACTTCAGTATGACCTGAATAGACAAAGCTGGCCCAAAGCTAAAAAAATGAATTTCAACATAGGGAAATGTAAGGTACTGTACTCAGGCCGGAAAAATAAATGCACAGATATAGGATGGGTGACTCCTGGCTGAATGAAACTACATGTGAAAGGGATCTAGGAGTCCAAGTAGACCACAAGTTGAACATGAGTCAACAGTGTGATGCGGCAGGTACAAAGGCCAATGCAGTTTTTGGCTGCATCAATAGAAGTATAGTGTCTAGAACAAGGGAAGTAATAGTGCCACTCTATTCTGCTTTGGTCAGAGCCTACCTGGAATATTGTGTCCAGTTCTAGACACCACAATTCAAAAAGGACAGAACAATGGAAGCAAGGCACAGGAAAAGAGGTTCAGCCTAAACATTAGGAAGAACTTCCTGACAGTAAGAGCTATTCAACAGTGGAATATACTCCCTCAGAGCATGTTAGCGTCTCATTCTGGTTATTACTATTATTCCTTCTTTGAAGGGTTTTAAAGGTCTTTGAAGGACTTTAAACAAAGGCTGGGTTGCCATCTACTGGGTATTCTTTCAATGTGTTTCCTGCATGGCAACGGCTTGAACCAGATGGTCCTTGTGGTCTATTCCAACTCTATGATTCTATGATTCTAAAGTGGAATCATAGTGCCATGATAATGTAGTATGAAAGGGACCTCAGTCTTCATAGGAAAGGCAATGAATTCAGCTTCCTTACCCACAGAGGCCACATTCTCGTAATTCTCCATCATCACATCCTTGTACATAAGTCTCTGCTTCTTCGTCAACAGTTTCCATTCGTCCTCAGTGAAATATATTGCCACATCGGCAAAGGTTATCTACAACAGAAAATAGCCCTCATCCAGAGAATGACTAAGCAAAAGGGGAGGAAAGCACATGGTGCATCCAAATATTATTTGATCACTTTAGAATTCAGTCCAGGAAATAAACTTTAAATTCTGTCAGCAAGAAAAAAGCTACTGCCTTTGAAATCCAGTTTGTCTTGAATCTTTTCAATATAATACGTAATATAATTTAGGCCATGCCTGGGATATTGATGATGGATTAGGATACTGACTATCCCAACACATACAGTACATTTAACCACCAAAGAATTATGGTGCATTTAAACATTTCTTGCCACAATTCTGGGGCAAATGTCATTTTTAATAACGCTTCTGGGGAGCACTTTGGGCTTGAGGGCCACTGGGCCCACCCCATATTTAGATCCAGAGATGTTCTCCCATACCCCCAATATTTCAAAGATTGGAAAAGCAAGACACATGTGGACAAACAACCCAGAAGGCAGTAAAGATGGCCAAAGTTGTTTCTGAGGAAGAACACACAAGCTAGGAAGGGCACAGCAGTTTGCTTTTGCTTTAGCCTCCTGAGAAGGGTCATATTCTGTCTCCTTCTTTACTCTCCTCTCCCCAATTTTGAATTGATGGGGTGCAGACTCCATTGCACTCAGGAACTGAAGTGAGCAGAGAAGGGGAAGTGGGAGGAGGAGAGAGCAACCAGGACATTTTTAAAAGCCCCTGAAATAATGAGGTGACAGAGGATTAACCAGGACTGTCTCTGCTTCCATTCATAAATTGGCCCAGCAGTGACACAGATGAAGCTATTAGGATAGTGACTCACCAAAGAGCTGTTGTACTTCGGGAGCCTCTTCCTCTTCGAGCACAACTCCCTCCGCTTGGCCTCTGTGTCAGCCATCAGGTGGGCAGGGGGTCCTTGTGGCCCTGCACTTGGTCAATTCCAGAAAGAGAGGCCCAAAGCCGTGTCCAAGGAGACCGAGATGAAGTTCCTGAGAGAAGGGACCAGGATTAGGATTGGCTTGGCAAGAAACACTGCAGCACCCAAAGACCCAAAGAACATCATCCTGCTGGTGAGATACGCAGGTGACATAAGTCTACTTTGGGCCGATGCAGAGGTGGGCATCCCCTTCCTCCCTCTGCATCAAATAAAGCCCCCTGGACCTAGCATAGATTCACTGCAGCTCCCCTACACAAGAGATACTCCATGCCTTCTTGGAGTGGTGGGGGATTAGGGGATGGGGAATTGGAGAGGGCCCTGGTTATGTCCCCATAGCTAGATGTGAAATGGTTGCATCATTTGTTGAAACCTCCTGACCTCCCTAGTGACCCTCAGAGGAAGATGCCTTCATTTTGCTTCTTACTACATAAACACAGCTGCATGCTTCTTCAATACCTCACACCCAACACTCTCACTAGGCATGGAATGGCCATGCGAAATGGCTTCCACAATTCTATGGTAGGACCTGTGTCAGTGAATGGCCAGTTTTAGCCTGATCCCACTTGTAGCAACACTGGAGAATAGAGGCCTAATGTTTGTGAAGAATAATAATAAGGCTTGTATTAAAACTATCCTCCCCATTTCTGATCCCTTTTAAAACCCATGTTCCCCAGAAGGAGCAGAGCTTTGTAATAAGAAAACTCTCTCAGAAAAGAGACACAAATGGCACACAAAGGGACACACTTCCTTCCTTTTGGACCAAAGAGCCTGGCCTCCTTCTGACTCTGGAGCCTCAGGAGAGGAAAAGAGGCCTCTGTTCAATTGAGACCTCAGAGAAGGTTCCGGAAAATTATTCCCCACAGTCACAAGCAGCACAAAATGTCCACCAGAACACAAAATGGCTGCCACAACACAAAATGGCCACCAGAACACAAAATGGCTGCCAGAACACAAAATGGCTGCCAGAACACAAAATGGCTGCTTCCGCCTAAGCACTTGGCAGTTAACATTTGAGGCCTTCAGGGGAGAGAGAGAGACTGAGGGGAAGAGTGGAAGGAGGTCCTGGAGGGAGAGGGCCTTGGGAGATATAGGGCCTTCCTGAGAATATTCAATGTTCGCTTCCTAACAAAGGGGTTTCTGGCCTCATAAAGGATTTGGGGCAAAGTGGATCTGAACGGCAGTAGTAGCCTTTTCTCTTGCCAATGGGACTTAAAGTGTATTTCCTGGACAGTATCTCCCAGCATCCACATGGCCAGAAAGAAAAGGGGGCCCTGCCCTGCAGCAAGGCCCCTCCAATCCCTCTGAATTGAGGATTACAACTCCCATGTCTTCTTTCTTTCTTTCTTTCTTTCTTTCTTTCTTCCTAGCTGCCTTGTGTTAGAGGTGTTACTGCTCTTGTCGTTGTGTGCCTCCAAGTTGTTTCTAACTTATGGCAACCCTAAGGAAAGCCTGTTGCAGGGTTTTCTTGGCAAGATTTGTTCAGAAGTGGTTTTGCAACTGCCTCCCTCTGAGGCTGAGAGAGTGTGACCTGCCTAAGGTCACTCAGTGGGTTTCCATGGCCAAAAGGGCATTCTAACCCTGGGCTCCAGGGTCACAGTCCAATGCTCCAGCCACTAATCCACACTGTCTCTTTTTCGAGGCTTTGTTGTTTTTTGTGGAGTGGCCCGAATTCATTGCCGACTTCTGGGGAGCCTCTCCTGGGGTTTTCTTGGCAAGAGTTGTTCAAAGGAGATTTGCCGTTGCCTTCCCTGAGGCTGAGAGAGTGTGACTTCTTGCCCAGCTGGTTTCATGGAGGATTGGGGCACTAGACTCTGGCCTCCAGAGTTGAAACCCAACACTCAAACCACTGCACCACACTGCCTCCCATTCCCATGTACAACTTGTGAAATAATTGTAGACTTATTTCTGTTCTTCATGGGTGTCTTCAAGTCATTTCTAACTTATGGTGACCCTAAGGCAACCTTATCATGGGGTTTCCTTGGTATGTTTCTTCAGAGAGGGGTCTCCAATGCCATTGAGGCTGAGAGAGTGTGACTTGCCAAGGGTCACCTAAGTCCAAAACACACTGCAGCAATAATCCAATCTAAGATTGCTTTAACTGCCCTGGCTCAGTGCTAAGGAATTCTGGGAAATGTAGTTTTGTGAGACATTGATCCTTCTCTGTCAGAGGGCTCTGGTGCCACAATAAGTCCCTCCCTCCCAACACTTTCGCATTTCACCCCAAAACCAGCACAATGCTGGCAGATGGAAAGAGGTTTTAAAGCAGCATTTAAATCTACCATATTTGTTATTAAAAGACTAAATGTCCCAAATGCTATTATCAGTTTTGTAGCTATTATTACAGAAAGACGTAGAATGCAAACTCCTCAAGTACCTTTATTTTCTGGAGTGAGATGGGCTTTTCCAACTGACTCACTGTGATGATCTCCGGTGGTCCAAGCAGCCAAACTGCGGCCCTGTAATAATAATAATAATAATAATAATAATAATAATAATAATAATAGTTTTACACCCCTCTCTTCAGCCAAAAGGATATCAGAGTGGATTACAAATTGTTTATGAGACATTTAGACATTATGGCTCTCAGCCCAACAGACCCTTAAATTCCTTAAATCACGCTGCCATCATCCAGTGAATTATAAAAGGGTTTCCCTTAACCTACACTGGGACCAGTTAAGGAACCTTATTTCTCCTTCTTTACTGATCTTCCCAAGCATCAACCGAGCCAAAACACGTGTAAAAGGAGCATCGAGTAGTAGATACTCCAAGGAGATATTTACTATAAATAACAATATATAACTGAAATATAAGTCCTACAATCTTGCAGGAACAATATTTGTAAGTACTGTATATAATATTCAATTCATACAAGCTATTAAAAAAACAAATAAACCTAAGCATCCAGTTCTTAGACTAACTTCCAAGATCTGCTCTTTAACTCTCTCTCTTGATCTCCAACCGACACAATTCCCCCAACTGTCTCTTGGTCTCTCAGGCCTTATATCTCCTTCCCACGGAAGCTTCCAGAAGGACCTTCATCTTGCTCTCTGATTGGTCAAGAGAGCCTTCCGTAGCAGTGATGTCATTCTGCATTTGCATAAACCTCCCTTTTCTGCCTGAAGAAGACCTCCATTGACTGGAGCCCAGTCATTACACTTTCCCAAGGCAAGGCTTGCACCTATTTCCCAATGTTGTTCTTGGGGTCTGCCTTCCAGTTGTTTCCAGGTCTTATGGTGACCTTATGGGAGTCTCTGAAGGGTTTTCTTGGCAGGTTCCTTCAGAGTGGGTTTCCCATGGCCATCCTCTGAGGCTGAGAGAGTGTGACTTGCCCAAGGCTTCAGTTCTTTTGGAAGCCTTTTTGCTTTATCTTCTAGAAGGCAGCTGAAGTGTTGCTTCTTGCACTGAAGAAGGAGAGGAACTTTCTGGCATCCAAAAGGCTAACATTATCTGGAGTTATGTCTGATAATATGTATAAATAGGATTGCAATTCCTGTTCATTTAGTAAAAGGTTTATAGTGCACCCCATATCATAGATTCTCATAGCTATGTCTCTTAATAGCAGTTAACTGTAAAAAGTTTGTTAAACAGATGTAATATTTTATAATATAATCTGAAAATCTGTATAGATGGCTTGATTTAACCGTAAAATTTGTAAATGAGGAGTTATGGCCGTATTTTATCATACCATGAAACTAATCTAGTTTGGGAATAAAGTCTAATGAAGTTACCCCAATCAGTTGCATCTGATTAATTTGTATTCATTAATTAAATTAGTTTGCTGAGGCACCAGAGCTCTCTGGCAGAGAAGGCCCAATGTCTCAGGACACTACAGTTCCCAGAATTCCATAGCACTGAGCCAGGACAGTTAAAGTGGAGTTAAACCAGATTATCTCCTCAGTGTGGATGCAGTTTAAGAGAAGGCAACTGTTACGAAGGGAAGGAGAGATGTAGATGAAATAGATGAGGAGAATGACAGGAGGACAGATGTAGACGTGGCTGAAATGGATGGGGGCTCTCACACGGAGGACCCCCTTTGAATTTGGCTGCCAGGGATGGGAAAAGAGAAGGGAGGAAGAAAGGTGCAGCTGTCATTCAGGTGAGGCTAGCATTCAGGTGAAAGTGGAACCAGGCTCCTTTCTTCACCCCAGAAGTGCAAAGGTTCAGGATGCGTTCAGACCCCCACTGAGCATGCGCAAGGGTCCCAGTTAAAATCGTTGCATCCGCATGGTATGCACCGGTGTGGTGATACAATTTGCACTCACTCTGCTTTGCCTGAATCCGCATCACGGGACTTGCCTTGGATTCAATCCCCATTTATTCGGAAGGGTAACGGAAGGGCACTTTGTAGGTTAACTCTTGCTTGGACAGGGGATATAATTGTGGTTTTGAACTAATATGTCTTGAATGTGGTGCTCTATTACACAATATGATAGAGTTGTTTGTGGGGTGAATAAGACTTGTATTAAAACTATCTTCCCCATTTCTGATCCCTTTTAAAACCCATGTTCCCCAGAGGGAGCAGAACTGTGTAAGAAAACACTCTCAGAAAAGAGACACAAAAGACACACTTCCTTCCTTTTGGCCCAAGGAGCCTGGCCTCCTTCTCTCTCTGGAGCCTCAGGAGAGAAAGAGAGGCCTCTGTTCAACTGAGGCCTCAGAGAAGGTTCTGGAACATTATTCCCCACAGTCACAAGCAGCACAAAATGGCCGCCAGAACACAAAATGTGTGTCTGGTGCAGGGGGCGGGGTCTTCAAGCTGCTCTGCCCCCATTGGCCAGCTTCAAGAAGAGGCGGAGCTTCAGCTTCTATATTTAGCACTGTGTGCAGAAGAGAGAATGAGGAGAGTTTTAGAGGGAGAAAAGGACAGACACAGAGACAGGAAGGAGAGAGAGAGAGAGAGAAGGGAGTAGAGTGGAGCAACAGCAGAGAGACAAGGCCTGGAACTGTTAGGCTTCACTGTTGAACTGAGGTCTGGTTGGGCCTGGCTTGGGTCTAGTGCTGCTTCTGCTTTCCTTTGGCCACTGCCATTAAGGAGGGGAGGAAGGAGGCACAGCAGTCCTTCTAGGAATGCCCTCTCTCTCTGAAGGTGGGAGAGTGGGACTCCCCAAAGGGATTTCAATGCTTTTAATGGTGGCTCTCATGCTGTAGCAAAGATGAGGATGATGAGGATGATGATGATGATGATGATATCAGGCCTGGCGGAGGATAGAGCTGCTGCCAGACCTTAATCATCATTAATGCCACCTTCCTGGGCCTTCTTGTTCTGCACCACTGTAATGGCCATGGCTCAGTGCTATGGAATTCTGGGAATGTTCATTTGGTTTGGCATTTTAGGTGTTGGTAAGGTTTGGAAATACTGTTTGAGGACCCTTCCGACTTTGGGGCCTTTCACCCTCCATTTTGGGGTCCCTGAAGGCCTCAAACTGCCAAGTATTGAGACAGAGGCAGCCATTTTGTGTTCTGGCGGCCATCTTGTGCTTCTTGTGACTATGGGGAATAATGTTCCAGAACCTTCTCTGAGGCCTCAGTTGAACAGAGGCTCCTCTTTCTCTCCTGAGGCTCCAGAGTCAGAAGGAGGCCAGGCTCCTTGGGCCAAAAGGAAGGAAGTGTGTCCCTTTGTGTGTCTTTTGTGTGTCTCATACAGTTGTGCCCCTTCTGGAGAACATGGGTTTTAAAAGGGATGAGAAATGGGGAGGATAATTTTAATACAATCCTTATTATTATTCTCCACAAACACTGGGCTTTGGCTTCTAAGAGGAGGCTAGTCCCCCAAACGAGGCCAAAAGTGGCTCCTTTGGGAGGTTTTAAAAGTCTCCCCAGTTTCCTTATTAATAGATTTTCAGGCAAGAAGGAAGGAGAGACACCAGAATAACTCATAATACCAAGAATGAAACAAACGAACATAGAAACAAACAAGAACAACAAAAATAAGGATTAGACAGAAAAGCAAACTGCTTTTATTTAAAAAAGCAAAACCATTTTTACCAGGATAAAAGTATGAATTGGGTTCTTCTATCCTTTATAACCGACTGAGGCTGTATCTGAACTGCAGAAATAATCCGGTTGGAAACCACTTTTTTTTCTTTTGTAATTTATTTATAAACAATCCTTTACAAACAAAAATGAAAAAAAAAACCAACACAACATACCAAGACATTTGCATAACAAATGCAGCTACAACAACAAAAAAGTAGAAATACCTATAACATAGACATACAACATGCAAAAAATAACACCCTGATATACAAAACTGTCAGAAATGTACTATTAAATTACCTCCAAGTTAAGCTAAGATGACCCTTTTATTTAATTTACTTAAATTCCTACAAGATATTGATACGTGTTAAACCTCTAATGTTCATATAGACTTTCCATATGATATCTGGGATCATAAATTAAAAATTAGTATTACAAAATAAATCAAAGCCTGACCAGTCCTCTTTAGTTTTCTCAACTGGTTTATCCCTCATGATTGCGGTTAAAATGTCCAGTCCCTTTGCTTCTCTTAGTTTAATTATCCACTCCTCTATTTTAGGAATTTGGATGTTTTTCCAATTCTGTGAGTGACCATCTACAAAATTAGTCTGGGAAATCTTTTAGCTTCTTCCTTTTTCAGTTTACATGTCATATTAAGCAAAAAGATCAAAGGGTTTAAAGGTATTTCTTCCTGTAAATGCCATCAAAGAAAATGCCATCAAAGAAAACCATTATCCTGAAACATGGAAACAAGCTAATATAACTTTGCTGTTAAAAGAAGATAGAGATGCAACTGAGGTAAAGAGCTATAGGCTAATTTCCTTATTAAATATGGATTATAAACTATTTTCTATGATTTTGGCTGATAGACTCAAAAAAGTTCTTAAAGACTGGATTCAAAAGGACCAATCGGGATTTCTCCCTCACAGAAAACTCAGGGATAACATACGAAACATCTTAAAAATAACTATTTTGAAAAAAACCTTGCACTTATCTTTCTCGATTTAGAAAAGGCCTTCGATCACATAGGATGGGATATGTTATTTGCAACACTTGAAAAATGGAAATAGGAGCTTCTTATTTAAGCTGGATAAAGGCAATGTATAAAAAGACCAAGGAGCCAAACTAATTGTTAACTATAAAAAACAGAAGAATTTAAGATTTCTAAAGGTAAACGGCAAGCTTTCCCACTTTTACCCCTTTTGTTCATTCTGATCCTTGAAGCACTGAATAATAGGATAAGATTAGAAAATAAGATCAATGGAATTAAAATTAAAAACAACTGAGTTTAAAATGAGAGTCTTTGCAGACGACATTTGTATTCCCTGGAAAACCCAGAAAAGAGCACAAGGCAATTGATGGATGTAATAGTGGGATTGGAATATGTTTCAGGACTAAAAGGAAACAGACACAAAACCACATTAATAACAAAAAATATGGGGAAAAGGAAGAACAAATCCTGGAAGAAATTACTGTACTGGATTTAAAATGGGAAAGAAAATTAAATATCAAGCAATAAATTTAACAAATCAAAACTCATATCCATTTCACAATAACTATGAGACACATGGAAGGAAATCAGAAAAGACCTAGAAAAATGGGAGAAATTACATTTATCGCTATTAGGAACAATATCTGATCCAAATGAGTTTCCTTCATGAAAGACTGTTTCTGTTTCAAGCGAAACCCATCATCCAGAATGAAAAACCATTGAATCTATGGCAAAAGGAAATCTCAAAATGTATTATATACTGCTTGTTGTTTAGTTTGTGTTAGAGAATGAACAATTCTTATGTCTGGAGGGTGAACATTTAAGATTTGGGTGGAATGGATACCTAATTTACGGTAAAGAGAAAGTTCATAAAGAAAGCACAAATCGTTTCGTAAGAAAAGCTCTATTGAAGATCTGGGGAAAACAAGTGTAGAATATGTCCAAAAATACCTTTATGGTGTTTGCCGCATGAGGCTCTTTTTGGGAGGAAAGGTATCCAGAAAACTAAATGGTTAAGATACAAGGATGTACTGAAAGAATCGCAAGGAAAACTAGAGATCAAAACACAAGAAGAACTTAAAGAATCTGGCCTAGATTGTCACTGGTATCTTTATCATCAAATGAGGGAGAGGTTTAAAATAGATGTGAAATTAGAAGGAATACAAAATGAAAAATGGGAATTGTGGAAGCCATGCTCCATGTTCATTCCATGCCTGATGAGAGTGTTGGGTGCGAGGCATTGGAGAAGCATCCAGCTGTGTTTCTCTAGCCAGAAGCCAAAGGAAGGCATTCTCCTCTGAGGGCCACTGGGGAGGTCAGGAGGTTTCAGCAGATGATGCGCTCATTTCACATCTAGCTACAGGGACATAGCCAGGGTCCTCTCCAATTCCCCATCCCCTGACCCCCCTCCACTCTCACAAGGCATGGAGTGTCAGGACCATAGTGAACAGGTCTGAGGAAATGACATCCATGTGGCCACTAGATGGAGCTGTTGTGGAAGTCATTGACAGCTCTAGTGGCAGTTAGATGTGTCAGCATTTAAACAGTGCATCACTGGAATGTTGATGCAACTGTCAACTGTCATTCTCAACTGTCACTGAAGAAGAGTCAGACAGTGTGTGCCTCAGAGTGGGCTGTTACTGGTGTGGATGGTGGAGGGTGTCGATGTATATAGTGTTGTACACAGTGGAAATTCTTATAGGAATAAATGCCTCATCTGAGAGAAGATTACAGTGTCTCTTTGCTCATTGAGAAAGCGACAGTTGTTTCTTCAGCTCACAAGCTACTGACTACAGTCAAGGTGGAGTATCTGGTGCCATACGTTAATGTGTTGCTTCATGTGCTGCGCAACATAGCAATGTCAAAAGTGTTTTAACATGGAGTATATGTTGTTTAGGGGAGTTGCAGTGAATCCATTCTAGGTCCAGGGGGCTTTGTTTGGTGAAGAGGGAGGAAGGGGATGCCCACCTCTGCATTGGCCCAAAGGAGGCATATGTCACCTGCGTATCTCACTAGCAGCATGCTATTCTCTGTGTCTTTGAGTGATGCAGGATTTCTTGACAAACCAAGCCTAACTCTAGTCTCTTTTCTCAGGAACTTCATCTCGGTCTCCTTCTACACAGCTAAGGGGCATATTTTGCTGGAAGAGACCCAAGTGCGGTGCCACCAGGACCCCTGCCCACTTGATGGCCAACACAGAGGCCAAGCGGAGCGAGTTGGTCTCCAAGAGAAAGAGGCTATCCAAGTACAACTCTTTGGTGAGTAGCCATCCTGATTATTAGTTTCATTTGTGTCACTGCTGGGGCAGCTCATGAAAGTGAGTGGAGAACACATTGTTCCAATTTGGCAGAGAAAGTCCTGGTTAATCCTCTGTCAACCCACTTTTTCAGGGGCTTTCAAAAATGTCCCGGTTTCTCTCTCCTCCTCCCACTTTCCCCCTTCTCCTCAGCTGTCTTGGGTTGCTGCAAAGTGACTTCCATGGAGTTTGCACCCCATGAACTCAAAAAGGGAGAGAGGAGAGATAAGTTGCCAGGGTCTTCCCTTGCTAGGAGGCTGACGCAAAAGCAAACTGCTGTGCCCTTCCTACCTTGTGTGAACTTCCTCATAAACAACCTTGGCCATCCTCACCACCTTTTGGTGTTGTTTGTCCACATGTGCTTTGCTTTTCCTGTCTGTGAAATGTTGGGGATATGGGAGACCACCTCTGGATCTAAACTGAGTGTGGGCCCAGTGCCCTCAAGTCCAGAGTGCTCCCCAGAACTGTATCCCAGCCAATGGCCTAAATTATATATTTTTTTATTATATTGTATATAACAAAGGACAAAGGACAAACTGATCTCAAAGGCAGTAGCTTTTTGCTTGCTAACAGAATTTAAAGTTTATTTCCTGGACTGAATTGTGAAGTGATGAAATAATATTTGGATACACCATGTGCTTTCCTCCCCTTTTGCTTAGTCACTTTCTGGATGAAGACTATTTTCTATTTCAGGTGACCTTTGCAGATGTGGCAGTATATTTCTCTGAGGATGAATGGAATCTGTTGACGAAGAAACAGAAACTTTTGTACAATTATGTAATGATAGACAATTATGAGAATGTGGCTTCTGTAGGTAAGGAACCTGAATCCATTGCTCTTTCTATGAAGACTGAGGTCCCTTTTGTGTTAAATTATCGTGGTGCTATGATTTCACTAGAATTACAGAATCATAGTGTTGGAATAGACCACAAGGGCCATCCAGTTCAACCCCCTTCTGCCATGCAGGAATACACATTTCAAGCCTCTCTTTAAAGACCTCCAAAGAAGAGGACTCCACCAAACTCTAAGGGAGTATATTCCACTGTCAAAGTGCTCTTACTGTCACAAAATTCTTGCTAATGTTTAGGTGGACCCTCTTTCCCTGTGGCTTGCATCCATTGTGGTGTCTCCTTTTCTCTGTAGCAGCAAAAAGCAAGCCTACTCCTCGTGCAACATGACACCCGTTCAAATATTTAAACATGGGTATCATATCCACTCTTTATCTTCTTTTCTTCAGGCTAAACATAACCAGATCTCTAAGCTGCTCCTCATAGAGCTTGATGGTTTCCAGACCCTTCACCACTTTGGTTGCCCTCCTTTGGAAATGCTCCAATTTGTCAACATCATTTTTGAATTCTGGAGCTCAGAACTGGACACAGGATTATTCCAAGGGAGGCCTGACCAAAGCAGAATAGAGTGGCACTATTACTTCCCTTGATCTAGAAACTATTCTTGTATTGATGCAGCCTAGAATCACATTGGCCTTTTTAGCTGCCGCATCACACTGTTGTCCCATGTTCAACTTGCGGTCTACTAGGAGTCCTAGATCCCTTTCAAGCCTAGTTTAATTGTGACAGCAACATCCTATAGAATATTTGAATCTGTAGTTCAGTGAGGCACTATTGCTCTCCAGTTTCTAAGGATTCTAAAAACCCCATCCTAAACTGCCAGTTCTAGGATTTTATGGAAAGGAGCCATGGACATTAATGCTTTTTACACCCAAATGGTACTCAGCACATCCCTGAGCAGGTTTCCTACCTTTTTGGCTCCTTTTCCATCCTTTTAAGGCTCTGGAGAGCCTTCTTGGGGGAAAGACCTCCCTTGGGCCTTCAGTGGCTCAGAGAGGGCCAACAGTGGCAAAATGGCCTCCACTTCTCCAAAGGGATGCTGTGGGATGTTGAAGGGCAAAATATTATTTCATCCCCCCCCAGGCAATACAATGTGGGGTTGCCCCTGAGATCTCCTCCAAATCCCATCAGTAGTCCTTGCCTGTCTTATAGATGTTTTAAGGCTGTTTTAAGGCTGCTCCCTGGTGCTTGACCCTCACCAAAATTGGAGTCCAGGTCCCAGCCCCCTTGCACTGCCTTTGCCAATGAGTTATTTGTATATTGATTATCCTGCCTTTCTCAACAAATGGGCCTCAAAGTATCCCTTTTATGCATCACACTCTGTGGGTATGTGTCCATGATGGAGAGATGGAGGGAAAGTTAAAAAATATAAAGAAAGGAAAAGATGCTGAAAATGAGATGGTAAAGCGGTGCAGAAGAGCAAGAGGGAAGGTTGGAGAGTGGAGGGAGAAAGGGAAGTGGATCTGGCAGATGGGAGCCAGGAGGGGAAAGCAGGAATAAAGCCAGGATTGCCTAGCTCTGTGTGGAGAGGAAGGGACCTCTGGGAAGGGCCAGGAGAGGGGCCTTGGGGATTGGGAGACAGCCACGAACATGACAGATTTTAAGAACTGAACTGATGAGAAGCAGCTCAGGCTCTTGTTTTCAAACATATTAAGGGGTTCCATTTTGAAATTATGAGCAATGTCTATGAAGAAAGGAAAGGGCAGCAGAAAAATTCCTTTTTCTCTAATGTTTCTTTTCCAACCTGAGCTTGCTTAGCTCCATGGTTAATTCCAGAGGCTCTTTGTTACCCAAAACGCTGGAGTCTGGGGAGGACACTCCCAAGTGCTATGCTTTTAAGGGAATTTCATACTTAGCTCAAAGGAGAGACTGAGGCAACAGTGACATCGGGAGTCATCCTGTTCTGTTAGGGGGATTCCATGCATTCTCAAGCCCTATATAAATGAACAGGGCTCCGCGCAGTGGAGCAGCTGCGCCCGCCACGGCCACAGGCGTGATTAATCCTTATGGGGTAAACTGACCCTTTTCCCAATGTGCCTTTTTGTGTATCCTGAAATCTGCATAAGGCATGCCCACCTATGAAACAGGTGCACTGTACACGCATACACACACATATAGGTGTTCACGCACACACACACAAGAACTAGGTAATAAATAACCTAGATGGACCTTGATTCCAATTGCTGAGGGTCCAGAATGGGGAAAGAAACCAGTAACTCCCATGACAGGTGGAGCTGGCGAGTGTAGTGAGGGGTTTAGCAATGTAAGCCAACAGAGTGTCTGTCTGCAACTGGACTGACACTGAAGAAGAGCCAGTTGGTATATTTATACTGAAATTGTTGCTAATGGGCAGAACCCAAGTTTTCTATAACATTTAAATCACTTTAGAATGTTTTCTGGGTGGAGAAAATATGGTCCAAAATCAAATTGAATGCAATGGGTGCTTGGTGCAAACACCTCAGACATAAGGGATTAGCACAGCGGTCCTCAGTTCCTTCTTGGCTCTGAATTCCAGTCCCACTCACAAGCCAATGTACAGCGCAATTTGAGCATGATGCTCTCAGATGCAGCTCAACATTAACATAGCACAGTATGGAAACAACTTTCCAGATACAGGTTTTGGCAATGCACTGACTCCTCTTCACACTTAAAAATAAGTCACAGACACAGTTGATTTCATCTGAATCTTTGGAGGTTCTCTATCTTGAGTTGCAAAATAATAAAAATATTTGCAAGCTCTCCTCTCTGACTTCCATCATGTTCACCATCTCTAGTATACACAACTCCAATCCAATCCTATCCACAGCAATCCACATGTGAGCTGTACACTGTATTCGTTGTGATTCATCTCCTGCTGCCACAAAGCATGAAGCGTCTTCTGCAGTTAGCTTGCAGCATGCCATGTGCTCAGACTCAGCACTCTCTGGCCGTCTCACAGGATATGAGGACACTTTTCAATCAAAATATTTTTACACATGTTTAAAGGAATCCTTTTTCAACAGTCTGTATGACTATCTGCTTCTATTGATTACCTCAAGGTAGTTCCCCCACAGTCTCTTCTTTGCCAGCTCCTGTGAGTAAGGATATACAGTGGTACCTCGGGATACGAATTACCCAGGTTACGAAATTTTCGGGATACGAAAAAATCCCATTGGAAAACATTGTTCCGGGTTACGAATGTTTTTTCGGGTTACGAAAAAACTTCGGCGCTATTTTAAACGGAGCCGCGGCTTTTCCCCATTAGCGCCTATGGCATTTCGGCTTACGAAGGCTTTTCGGGTTACGAAAGCGGCCGCGGAACGAATTAATTTCGTAACCCGAGGCACCACTGTAATCGTTTCATGGATCTGGGGGATCTGCAACAGGGTCATGCTCAGGTCACCCACCCCAACTTTACTAATTTAATATCAAATAGAGAGGTGTGAATGAAGGGCTAAATCTTGGGCTAACATTTTCCTCTCTTAACTCAGTATTATCTGTCATTACCCTTCTTTACAGAAGAACTTGTCAGTCATGAGAGAGTCCACACACCAGAGAAGCCATACAACTGCCAAAATTGCGGGAAACATTTTGCATACAAGTCGATCCTTGTCATGCATCAGAGAGTCCACACAGGAGAGAAGCCATACAAATGCCAGCAGTGTGGAAAATGCTTTTCTTTGAAGGTAAACTTAGTGAGACACCATAGAATCCACACAGGAGAGAAGCCATACAAATGCCAGCATTGTGGGAAATGTTTTTCATT
>JACSCI010000964.1:0-16915 GCA_016801065.1 Sceloporus tristichus
AGAAATTTCTAAGTTTATTTGGGATAGGAAAAAAGCAAGAATAAAAACAAAAGTACTACAAGACTCAGTGGTTCGAGGGGGTCTTGCCCTCCCGAATTTAAAATGGTATTACCATGCCTGTGTGTTGGATTGGGTATTGGACTGGGTTAAACTTCAAAATAAAAGAATAATACATTTGGAAAAAATGGATTTAAAATTTGGGATTCACGGATACTTATTCTACAACAAAATTAAGATAGACACAAATTTTAATAATCACATAACAAGGAGAATCCTTTTAAGAATTTGGAATAAATACAGGAATAGATGGTGTCCCCAATTACCACTTTGGACCTCGTCTAATGAGGCACTATTTAAGAGAGAGGAATTGAAAAAAAAATCCCTGGGTGACATATAAGGATATCTCTAAACTTGAAGAATGGGAGAGAGTTATGAAAACTCAGGAAGAGTTGATTGAAGAAGGCTTCTCTCTCATGCAACTGGTTCACCTACAGACAGTTGAGGGAGAGATTTCTAACGGATATTAAGGTGGAACTGGTTCGGTCGAGAGAGAATCAGAAAAAATAATAGAAGACCCCACAAAACAAATTTCCAAATTATACAATTTAATTAGAAAGTATGAATTAGAACAAGAAGCAGTCAAGGAATTTATGATGAAGTGGGCACAAGATTTCAAGGAACAGATTCAATTGGAACAGTGGGAAAATTTGTGGCAGACAAAAATTAAATATACACAAAGTGTAATGTTAAAAGAAAATGTGTACAAAACAATGTATAGGTGGTATTTAACACCATATAAAATATCAAAAATGTGTTGGAAATGCAAAACAAAAGTAGGAACATACTTACACTGTTGGTGGGGCTGTAGTAATTCAGAAAAATATTGGAAGAAGATACATAAAGAGATTGGAAAAATAATTAAGATTAGAGAATAAGCCGGACCTAAACTGTATCTCTTAAACTTGACAGACACTTTAGATTTGGATAAAGAAAATGAAACATTGCTTTTCTTTCTGATCGTGGCAGCAAGAGTATCATTCGCCAAATATTGGAAAGTGGAGGAAAGTCCGACGATAGATGAATGGAGACTGAAAGTCATGGATTATTTAGAGATGGACAAACTGACTAGACTACTCAGGAAAGGCACCTTGAATAAATTTTACAAAGTATGGAAACCTTGGAAGGAATACTTACAGAGAGAAAAAGCGGTTACAATACAGACGGGGCTTGAAGTATAAGCGAACAGTATATGAAGGAGAAATTAGTTCCAGGGGTAACACTCTAAAGGGGTAATTAAAGGAAGTTTAGGATTCCATATTAATAGGAAAAGGATTCTATGGAAAGTCATAAAAGAAAAAAGATAGGAGCTAGTGAATGTAGTTTAGGAGGTAATGGAGGATAATGGTAATTAGCCTTAGGAAGAGATAGGTAGAATTAGATAATATAGTAGTAATCAAAGGTGTACATAATGTATATATCAGAAGTAATTTAGGATGGGTATGTTTTATTATCTGTTTTTGAAAAGGATCTGTAGATATCAATGATTGCAATTTCTCATAAATAAAGGATATTTGAAGAATTTTTAAAAAATTAAGCTTTCAGAAAGTTAACAACAAACTATGAGGAAATGCAAGAATATAGATCTATAGGCATTTCTATGTCGCATTTACTATTGTTATTGGATTTAATGTTGTGCTTATTCCTCTGCGATTGTCTGTACAATATGATTCTAGATAGAGTATTAGAATAAAAAAGAAAAGAAGTAGACCCATTGAAATCACTGAGAGACATGAGTCCCACCCAGCCCTTCTCCCATTGACTTTTTTGGGAATGAAGAAGGCTGGGACCAACCCTAGGACTGCAATCCTGGCCCCATTTTCCTGAAGTTGAATCCCAGTGAAGTCTGGTGCAAAACGCAGTGCTGAAATGATGATGAAGATGATCATCATGGTCATGATGATGATGATGATAAGACTCTTCCCTTGAAAACCAAAAGCCTTGTGGAACTTCAAAGACTAACAGAGGTCCAAATCACATGGCAGAAATAATCCATTTAGAGTTCACTTTAACTGCCTTTGTTCAGCAATAGACAGTCCTGGGGATTTTAGTTTACTGTGGCACCAGAGCTCTCTGACAGAGAAGGCTAAATGTCTCACAAAACTACAGTTCCCAGAATTCCCTAGCATTGAGCCAGGGCAATGAAAGCAGTCCCAAACTGGAGTATTTATTCAGTGTGTTTTGGATCTGTTAGTCTTTGTTTTCACAAGGCTCTGTGGTTTTGTTGACAAGAGATTTATTATTGTTGTTGTTGCTGTTGTTGTTGTTGTTATCCCAGTAACCCCCCCCCCCATAAAGGTACACAACTCAGATTACAAATTTAAAAAAATATAATTAAAACATATGTAAGTTGTCATTAAAATAGAATTTAAAAGAATTAAACGAATTTAGGTCTCCCTCTGGAAGTGGAAGCAAAGGGACCTGAAAGTGACAAGAAATGAGAAGAAGGAGAAAGGGGAAAATGCTGAGGGGGGATCTCCTTTCCTGGAGTTTGCACCCATTGCTCCGTCTCCCGGTCTCCTCCGCTGGGAGGAAGGGAGAGTGTGGAATTCTGGGAGAGGCTGGCAGTTGGCTTGGAACCTGAATAGGGTTCTAGAAGGCAGGTGGGTTTGACTGTTGGCTGGTTTGAGAAAAGGGCTCCTTCTGGATTTTCTTGGCAGGAAAGGGAAGGTGAGGACCCCCAAATTTGGTTCCTATGTGAGAATGATGACTGAAGGGGGAACAGCCCCCATTTTGGAGTCAGTGATGGTTCTTCTTTGGGGAGCTAGCCTTGGGGCCTGGAAGCAAAGAAGGCCTCCTCCTCCTCCTCTTTCCTCCCAAAAAAGGCAGTAAGGCTCCTAGGGCTGCCAGGCCTCCTTTCTCCACTTGGGAGTCTCCATGGGGCCATGAGATTTCAGAGGGGGAATTAAAGGGAGGGTCTGTGTGTGTTTACGTGTGAATATACATTTGCTTCTTTTCAGGAAAATGAAGGCTAGCTCTGGTGTTGAATCTCTTTGCAGACTCCTCACTGAAGGCTGAAACCTGGAGGAAGGGGCTCTGACTCTGTTTCCTTCATTGCATACAGTTGGTTCTCTTTCAACTGGAATGGACATCCTATAGCCCACCAGATATTGGCAGACTACAGCTCTCATCAGCTGGGGATTGGAGTACCCTGACACCTGAATTCCCATCCCTAGGACTAAGCCTTGTGCGTAATCCCAGCTAGAGGGGTTTTGTTTTTCTGTTGAAGAAAGAAGGAACACAAGACCCTTTTCCAGTTCCTCTGTTCTGTTCAGTTGGTTTCAGTCTAGAGCAAGACCGCTCAACATGGCAGTCGGTAAGGGCCAACATTTTAAAGGCTGAACTTATTTGGGCCGCAGATAGGTTTTTAATGGCTCTCTTTCCAACTTTTCACTAGAAGGCAAGTGTTGACCCTTCCTCTGCTGCCAATGTCCAGCTCCTTTCCAGGAGAAAACTGAGCGGCAAAGGAGCCTTGAGGGGCAAGCATTGAGGTAAATGCAGTGTAAATGCAGACTGAAAGGAAGAAGTTGGAAGCATGAGCTTTTGTAGATTTGAGCTTACTTCCTCCTCAGATGCATGAACTTTCAGTTAGTCTCAAAGATGCTATAAGATGGGCAGAGGTGCCTTCGGCAGTGCCTCCCCCCGACCTTCAGAGCCCCACATAGCTGCTGCCTGGTGGGACTCCAAAGGCACCACTGCTTCCCACCCCCAGGCCTCTAGAGTAAAGGAGAGGGAAAGGAATAGAGGGAGGTGTCCCACTACTCCAACTTTATGCTACTTTCTTGTGGGCCCTGCCAGTGTGGCACAGTGATTTGAGCATTGGACTAGGACTCTGGAGACCAGGGTTGAATTCCCTGGCATAATTCCCCCCCCCCCAAGGACTCAGGAAGCAGTGTGCATGTGAGGAGAGGGTGTGTGGGGGCCCTCAGAGTCCCATGGGGCAGAAGCCCCAGGGACTCAGGAGGGAGTCGGAGGAACCTTCAGAGCCCCATGGGAGCCTGAAGGCTTGGGAGCAGGGCCTGAGAAGGAGGAAGAGGAGGAGGAGCGCGAGGCAGGCAGAGGGAGGGAGCAAGGGTGGGAAGGAAATGGCTACTGGGGTCTGTTTTGCAAGGGCTATGGGGCTTGGTGCAGGTCTGCACAACATGCAGCCTTGACCATAGCCACCAACATTCTCCAAATCTTTGCGGGCCACCTGAAATCCTTTGGTGGGCCTTATGCGGCCCGTGGGCCATATGTTTTGCAGGCCTGCTCTAGAGCAACCCTAAGAACGAGGGACCTCCAAAATGCCTTGCTATTCACTGGCTGAACAAGGTCTTGCAAGCCCAACATTTTGGCTTTGTTGACTCAGTCCACTTGGAGTGCACTCTTTCTCTTTCCCTGCTGCCTTCCACCTTTCAGACCATCATCTTTCTTTCAATGAGTCATATCGTGTCGCAGGGCAGTTAAACCAGTCCCAAACTGGGTTATTTCTGCAGTGTCTTTTGGACCTCTTTTAGTCTTTGAGTTTTCATAAGGCTCTTTAGTTTAGAAGAGACTAATAATTATAAATATATTAATAATAAGGAATAGAAATAAAAATAGAATTAAATAACAATTAAATAATAAAAACTGAATAAAACATAAAAAGTAGACATTAAAATAGAATTAAAACCGAATTGAACAAACTCAGCTCCCTCTCTGGAAAGTGTAAGCAAAGAGGCCTGGAAGGGACATTAAATGGGAAGAAGGGGGAAGGGGTAAATGTTGAGGGGGGTCTCTTTTCCCTAGAGATACCCATTGCTCCTTCTCCCAGTCTCTGGAGGGGTCTTCTGGGGGGAGGGAGAGCGTGGAATTCTGGGAGTGGGATTTTAGAGCTATGCCTAAAGTCCGATACACTTGATTTATTTGGACTTCTAAGGAAGGTTGAGGCTTGCTTTGCTCTGAGAGCCATTGAATTATAATTTTGGTGGTCCATGGAAGACTGCATAAATGTTGCACATGTAAAACACCTCCATTTGATCTTTCTGCAGGTGTGCAAAGAACCAAGATGGCCTCCAAAGGAAGGAAGAGAGGAGAAACTACCCAAAGTTCCTCCTTCATGGAAGAAATTGGAGGAAAGAAGGCCTGGGACAGTTAATATCCAGCCCTTCTTTGTTATAATGAAGCCATTGAGAATTTGAGAGACTGAGATGCAATGGGGGCCAGTTATGTACAATCCTCTGTCTTTCAGTGATTAGTTGATCGATGGTCCCTGCCATCTTGCCCTTGCTTCCCCTCCCAGCCAATCAGGGCCAGGGATGGTGGGAGGGACTGGGATTCCAGCCAATCAGGGCCAGGGATGAAGGGAGGGACTGGGATTCCAGCCAATGATGGCCCCTCAGAGTGTCCTCAGCAGGAATTCTTCTGTTCCTGCCTTTGTCCTTCTGTGGAAAATTGATTAAGGGAGAAAAAGATGACAAATGCAATGAACTATAAGAAGGGCCGACTGTACCTTAAATACAATGGCATACTAAAATAGTGTCCCTTAAATAAAATAACAAAAAAAGAGTTACTTTTTGGAACCGATAAATTTTGAACATATTTTCAAGGTCTGGATGCTTGAAGTCAAGGAAAAACATCTGTGGAAATTAGCTGGGAAACAAAGCAGTCCCAGATTGCAAACAAGCACCTTTACAAATTCCCTCTGGCATCCCAGGGAACCTCCACAGCTGGTCCAGATACAGTCTCATTTTATGTTATCTAAGCAGAAAGGCAGACCAGTCCATCTTCTGGGATTAAGCTGGAGCCATGTGTAGCCAGCAAGAAAGGTCTGAAAGAGAAACAGCATGGTGCCATGGACTGAGGGCTGGACTAGGACCAGGAGACGAGGATTCGAATCCTCACTCAGCCTTGGAAATCCATGGGTGAGCTTGCATATATCACACTCTCTCAGCCTCAAAGGAAGGCTCTTCAGAATAAATAGGGACATAAAAGAGACCCCTACGACTAAGTATTATACAGTAGTTTGAGTATTGGCCTAGTACTCTGAGAAACCAAAGTTTAAATCACCACTCGGCCATAGAAACTCACTGGCTGCCCTTGGGCAAGTTACACTCTCTCAGTCTCAGAAGAAGGCAATGGTAGCAAGGTTTTTACCAGAGGACCTCAATGTGTGGGGCAGATTGTATGGGAGAAGGCAATCCCGTAAGTAAGGTTATAACCAAGACCTTGTACTGTGCCCTGAAATTAATAGGCAGCCAATTAAGAGATTTTAATATAGGTGTGATATGGTCACCTCTAGATCTTCCAGTGACCACTCTGGCAGCCATATTTTGGATTAGATGAATTTTCCAGACTTGGTACAAGGGTAGCTTAGGTAGAGCGCATTACAGAAGTCAAGACCTGAGGTTGCCAGAGCATGCATGATAGTTTTTGGGTCTACAGGTTCCAGGAAGGGGCACAATTGGCATATCAACCAAAGCTAATAACAGGCACTCCTGGCCATCGCATCTATCTGAACTCACATCTGGAGCGACAGATTCAGGAGCACCCCCAAACTGCAAGCACAGTCTTTTAGGGGAAGTGTGACCCCATCCAGGACTGGCTGACAAACCTCCATACCTGGATTAGGATCTCCATCAAGTACCTCGGTCTTATCTGGATTCAGTTTTAATCTGTTTGTCCTCATCCAGCACATTACTGCCCCAAGACATTCATTCAGAGGGGAAATGCCTTCCTTAGTTGATGCAGAGGTCTGGGGCATGAAGAGATATAGTTGGGTGTCATCAGCATACTGATAGCACTCCACTCCATGTCTCCAGATGATCTCTCCCAGCGGTTTCATGTAGATGTTAAACAGCATTAGTGACAGGATGATGATGCCCTGAGGAATGCCAAATTTAAACTCTCTTTTAAAGGAACAACTGTCCCAAGCATCTCTTTCTGGAATTGCTTGAGAGATAGGACCAGACCCATTGCAATGCATTGCCCCCGATCCCCAATTCTCTAAGGCTTTCCAGAACGATACCATGGTCGATGGTATTGAAAGCCACTGAGAGATCCAAAAGCTTCAACAAGATCACACTTCATCTGTCGGTGTTCAAGCAAAGATCATCTACTAAGGCAACTATAGCATTCTCGGCTCCGTATCCCGTCTTGAAGCCAGTTTGAAATGGGTCTAGATAATTTGATTCTTCCAAGTATGCTTGGAGTTGAAGAGCAAGTTTCTTCTCAATCATCTTGCTTAGAAAGGGAAGATGGGAGACGGATCTGTAATTGTTAATGTCCAAGGGATCTAGGGAGGGCTTTTTCAGAAGACGCTGAACCACCGCATCTTTTAAGCAAGATGGAAAATAGCCCTCCCTAAGAGATGCATCTATGATACATGTCAGGTGAGTCCTAACTGCATCTCCTCCTTGGAGGACTAGACACGAAGGGCAAGGGTTTAGAGGGCAAGTTGTCTTCTTCACACTTCCAAGGAGTTTGTCCACATCCTCAGTACTCACAGATTCAAATTAATCAAGTATGATGTTATTCACCGAGTTACTGGACACCTCACCTATAGCCTCTACAATAATGTCTGCCTCTGGAAGAAGGGAAGGAGTACACCCTTTCTTCCTTCCTTCCATCTTTCCTTCCGGAATGGAGCCTAGGCTGCGGAGCTAGACTCAGGAGAGAAAGGCTGGGAAGACTCTGTATTGTCCATATAGCTCTTTCTCTCTCAGTGTGTGTGTGTGTGTGTGTGTGTGTGTTTGCCTCTGCTGTTCTTATGACTGGGAATGGAGCTGAGAACTGAGGAGAGAAGAAAGTGTCAATTTTGTGCAAATGCAGAACTTCTGTGCATCAAAGAGTCCAGAATGTTGAAATAGCAAAGAACTTTATTGAGAACACATAGAAAGAATTCAGTGTTTAAGCCAGAACTGCCCACTCCAAGCCAAACTATACATTACAACCCAAAACCTAAAACACCACCCTCTTCCCAACCTAGCCTCCATCTCCAATTCCTACAGTCTATGCCCCACAGGTAACAAGACCCCCTTTGCCACCCCCAGAAACTAACCCCCTTCCTGTTAATATCATTCCCATAACTATTTGAGCCAGCTGCAACAAATCCCACCTCTCTATTTCGCTAACCTATACTGCAATCTCCAGTCAAATTTATAAACTATGATCTATACTAACAGCAATGAAAACCTAAACGTAACAAAATATAACTTTAAAACATAAACAGACGTATCCACAGACAAACCACAGACATATGGATAGACAACCCTTACAAACAAAACCATAAGGGCCTTTTCACTGCGGGATTGAAAATGTATTTTCTATATTAATTCTTGAAAAAATAATGTTAGTTCACTTCTGGGATTTGTGTGGCTTCTCTCCTGTGTGGACTCTCTGATGTGTCACTAGGTTTGACTTCTGAGAAAAACACTGTCCACAATGCTGGCATTTGTAGGGCTTTGCTCCCGTGTGGACTCTCTGATGTGTCACTAGGTATGACTTCAAAGAAAAACATTTCCCACAATGCTGGCATTTGTATGGCCTCTCTCCTGTGTGGATTCTCTGGTGTCTCACTAGGTGTGATTTCAGAGAAAAACATTTCTCACAATGCTGGCATTTGTATGGCTTCTCTCCAGTGTGGACTCTCTGATGTGTCACTAGGTTTGACTTTGAAAAAAAACATTTCCCACAATGCTGGCATTTATGTGACTTCCTTCTTGTGTGGACTCTCTCATGACTGACAAATTCTTCTGTAAACAAGGACAATGACAGACAAGACTGAATCTCAGCGTTAAGAGAGTAAGGTGTTACCCCAAGATTTAGCCGTATGTTCACCCCTCCCTATTTCAGGTTAAATTAATAAAGTTGGTGTGAGTGACCTGAGCATGACACTGTTCTGGATGCCCCCAAATCCATATAATGATTGTATCCTTACTCATAGGAGCTAGCAAAGAAGAGATTGTAGGGGAACTTCCATGAGGAAATCAGTGGAAGCAGATAGTCAGGCAGTTGAAAAATATTCCATTAAATATTTTGATTGAAAAGTGACATCATTTCCTGTGAGACTGCCATTGAGTGTTGAGTCAGAGCACATGGCATGATGCAAGCTAAGTGCAGAGGATGCTTAATGCTGTGTGGCACCAGGAGATGACTCACAACCAATACAGTATACAGCTAAAAAGGCCAATGTCAATCTAGGTTGCATCAATACAAATAAAGTTTCAAGATCAAGGAATGTAATAGTGCTACTCTATTCTGCTTTAGTCAGAATAATCCTGTGTCCAGTTCAGGGCCCCACAATTTAAAAAGGATGTTGTCATGTTGGAACATGCCCAGAGGAAGACAGCCAAAGTGGTGAAGGATCTTGAAACCATCAAGCCCTTTGAGGAGCGACAGTCAGAGCTCTCTGACAGTGCAACTCCCTTAGTTTCGTGGAGTCCTCTTCCTTGGAGGTCTTTAAACAGAGGCTGGATGGTGTTTGGAAATGTATTCCTGCATGGCAGAAGGGGGTTGAACTGGATGGCCCTTGTGGTCTATTCCAACTCTATGATTCTATAATTCTAGGGGAATCATAGCACCATGATAATTTAGTACAAAAGGGACCTCAGTCTTCATAGAAAGGAGAATGGATTCAGGTTCCTTACCCACAGAGGCCACATTCTGATAATTCTCCATCATCACATAACTGTATATCAGTCTCTGCTTCTTTGTCAACAGTTTCCATTCCTCCTCAGTGAAATATACTGCCACATCCGCAAAGGTCACCTGCAACAGAAAAAGCCCTCATCCAGAGAGTGACTAAGGAAAAGGGGAGCAAATCACATGATGCATCCAAACATTAATTCATCACTTCAGAATTCAGTGCAGGAAATAAAGTTTAAATTATGTTAGCAAGCAAAAACCTGCTGCCTTTCAAATCCAGTTTGTCTCGAATCCTTTCAATATAATATACTTAGGGAGCTGGACATGTTTAGCCTGGAGAAGACAAGGTTAAGAGGTGATATGATAGCCCTGTTTAAATATATGAAGGGATGTCATATTGAGGAGGGAGCAAGCTTGTTTTCTGCTTCTCCAGAAAACAGGATCCGAACAATGGATGCAAGCTCCAGGAAAAGAGATTCCACCTGAACATTAGGAGGAACATCCTGACAGTAAGGGCTGTTCGACAGTGGAACACACTCCTTCCTCAGAATGCAGTGGCGTCTCCTTCCTTGGAGGTCTTTAAGTTGAGGCTGGATGGTCATCTGTCAGGGATGCTTTGATTGAGAGTTCCTGCATGGCAGGGGGTTGGACTGGATGGCCCTTGTGGTATCTTCCAAATCAATGATTCTAATATCGTAAACAATATTTTTAGGCCTTGACTGGGATATTGAGGATGTATTACGATACTCACTATCCCAACACAAACAGAACATTTAGCCACCAAAGAATTATAGTGCATTTAGAAATTACTTGCAACATTTCAGAGGCAAACGTCATTTTTAATAACAGTTTTGGGGAGCACACTGGGATTGAGGGCCACTGGGGCTACCCCATGTTTAGATCCAGAGATATTCCCCCATATCCTCCAACATTGCACAGATGGGAAAAGGAAGACACATGTGGACAAGCAATCCAGAAGGCAGTGAAATGGCCAAAGTTGTTTATGAGGAAGGTGACACAAATGGGGAAGGGCACAGCACTTTGCTTTTGCTTCAGCCTCCTGGGAAGGGCAATATCCTGCCTCCATCTTTCCTCTCTTCTCCCCACTTTTGAGTTGATGGGGTGCAAACTGAATGGCACTCAGGAATTGAAGTGAGCTGAGAAGGGGGAAAGTGGGGAGAGGAGAGAGCAACCAGGACATTTTAAAATCCCCTGACAGAGAGTTAACCAGGACTGTCTCTGCTAAATTGGGAGCATATGTTCTCTGTTTGTTTTCATGAACTGGCCCAGCAGTGACACAGATGAAATTAATAGTCAAGAACATCAACTCACCAAAGAATTCTTGTACCTCCACAGCCTCTTTCTTTTGGAGCCCAACTCCCTCCGATTGGCCTCTGTGTTGGCCATCAGATGGGCAGAGGTCCTGGTGGTCTTGCACTTGGTCACTTCCAGCAAGAGAGGCCCCAAAGCCACATAGAAGGAAACAGAGATGAAGTTCCTGAGAAAGGGACCAGGGTTAGGATTGACTTGGCAAGAAACCCTGCAGCAATCAAAGACACAGAGAACAGCATCCTCCTGGTGAGATACGCGGTGACATATGTCTCCTTTGGGCTAATGCAGAGGTGGGCATCCCCTTCCTCCTTCTGCACCAAACAAAGCACCCTGGACCTAGCATAGGTGCACTGCAGCTCCCCTACACAAAAGATACTCCATGCCTTCTTAGAGTGGTGAAGGATGAGGAGATGGGGAATTGGAGAGGGCCCTGGTTATGTCCCCAAAGCTAGATGTGAACTGAGTACATCATAAATAAATCATCTGCTGAAACGTCCAGAGCTCCCCCGTGCTTATCCTCAGCACCATCCCCTTTCCAAAGAAGGCTGCATCCGCACTATAGAAATAAGGCACGTTGATACTGCTTTAACCACTCAGTGCTATGGAATCTTGGGATTTTACCTTTGGGACACTTAGCCTTATCTGCCAGAGAGCTCTGGTGCCACAACAAATTACAAATCCCAGGATTCCATAGGATGGAACCAGGAGAGTTAAAGTGGTTTCGAACCAGATTATTTCTCTAGAGCAGATACAGCCTAAATTGGTTGTAAAAGGATAGAAGCACCCAAGTCTTGTTTTTACTCTCCAAATAATGGTTTTCCTTTAAAAAAAATATGTAGTTTGTTTTAGTCTGTAATCCCTATTTTTGTTGTTCTTGTTTGTTTCTATTTTTATTTGGTCATTTGAGATGGCTTCCTTCTTGAGTGAAAATATCTTAATAAGAAACTGGGGAGACTTTTAAAACTTCCCAAAGGAGCTACTTTTGACCTTGTTTGGGGGACAAGCCTCCTCTTAGAAGCCAAAGCCTGATGTTTGTGAAGAATAATAATAAGGCTTGTATTAAAACTATCTTTCCCATTTCTGATCCCTTTTAAAACCCATGTTCTCCAGAAGGAGCAGAGCTGTGTAATATAAAAACCCTCTCTGAAAAGAGACACAAAAGACACACAAAGAGACACACTTCCTTCCTTTTGGCCCAAGAAGCCTGGCCTCCTTCTGACTCTGGAGCCTCAGGAGAGAAAGAGAAGCCTTTGTTCAACTGAAGCCTCAGAGAAGGTTCTGGAACATTATTCCCAACCGTCACAAGCAGCACAAAATGGCCTCTGGAACACAAAAAGGCCGCCTCTGCATCAGCGCTTGGCAGTTGGCAGTTTGAGGCCTTCAGGGAACCCAAAATGGAGGTTGAAAGGGCCCCAAAGTCGGAAGGGACCCCAAATAGGATTTCCAAACCTTAACAACAGCTAAAATCTTTGCTGATACTATAATACAGAGACTCACTGAGATACTAGAACATGGCCACATAGCCTGAAAAACCCACAAAAACTATCACTGAGATACTGTTTATAAATATTTTTATGTCTTTATAAATAAATAAAATTTAATAATAACAACAATAATAATAAGAAGTAGAAGTTACAACCAGGAGCTAGTCCTCCCTGTGGCTTTCCCCCCATGAGCCCCCTTCTCCTTCTCCTTCTTCCCCTGAAGAATCCTCAGAGGCCTCTCTGCTCCTCCTCCTCCTCAGGCCCTTCCTCTATGCCTTCCTCCTCCTCCTCAGGCCCTTCCTCTATGCCTTCCTCCTCCTCCTAGGACTGTAATCCTGGCCCCACTTTCTGGGAGTTAAGTCCCAGTGATTTCTGGTTCAAAACACACTGCAGGAATGATGAAGAAGAAGATGATGATGATGATCATGATGATGGTCATGATCATGATGATGATGATGATGAGTCTCTTCCTTCAAAAGCACAAAGCCTTGTGGAAGCTCAAAGGCTAACAGAGGTCCAAATCACATGGCAGAAATAACCCTCTTTCAGATAGCTTTAACTGCCTTTGCTCAGTGCTAGGGAATCCTGGGGATTGTAGTTTATTGTGGCACCTCAGCTCTCTGACAGAGAAGGCTAAATGTCTCACAAAACTGCAGTTCCCAGAATTCCCTAGCATTGAGCCAGAGCAGTTAAAGCAGTCTCAAAGTGGACTATTTATGCAGTGCATTTTGGATCTCTGTTGGTCTTTGAGTTTTCACAAGGTTCTGTGGTTTTGGGAACAAGAAACTAATTATCATAATTGTTGTTTAATGCTGATAATAATAATAATAATAATAATAATAATAATAATAATATCCCATTCCCCCTCACAAAGGGACACAACTGAAATTATAAGTTTAAGAACATTGAATTATAACATACAAAAGTATACATTAAAATAGAAGTAAAAAGAATTAAACTAATTCAGCTCCCCCTCTGGAAAGTGGGAGAGACCTGGAAGGGACTTGAAATGGGAAGAGAGGAAAAGAGGGGAGATGCTGCGGGGGGGGGGTGTCTCTCATGTCCTGGAGTTTGCACCCATTGCTCCGTCTCCCGGTCTCTTCCGCTGGGAGGAAGAGGAATTCTGGGAAAGGCTGGCAGTTGGCTTGGAGCCTGAATAGGGTTCTAGAAGGCTGGGGGCTTTGACTGTTGGCTGCTTAGGAGGAAGGGCTCATCTGGATTTCCCTGGCAGTGAAGGAAAGATGGGTGCCTCAATGAGGAGCTCCCAAATTTGTTTCCTATGTGATAATGATGAATGAGAGTGAAAGCCCCCCCCCCCCCAAGTTGGAGTCAATGATGGGGGGCTGGAGGGTCTTCTGTAGGGAGGCAGCCTTGGGGGCTGAAAGCAAAGAAACCTCCTCCTCCTCTTTCCTCTGAAAAAGGCCTCAAGGCTCTTCCGGCTGCCAGGCCTCCTCTCTTCTCTTGGGAGTTTCTGTGGGGCCATGATATTTTGGAGGGGAATCCCAAAGATGGTCTGTGACCAAGGAACCTCAGAGTATGATCAAGATTGCAAGGTTCTTTCTGAGGAAGGAGAAGAAAACTAGGAGAGGCTGCAGCTGTTTGCTTTTGCCTGAGCCTCTGGGAAGGGCCCCTCTTCTCCTTTCTCCTCAGTTGTCTTCTTGGAGGGCAGACTGCCTTTACGCTTTGGACTCAGTTTGCAGCAATGGCAATGAGCTATAGAGAAGGGAGAAATGGCAGGAAGAGAAAGAAGAAACCAGCTGAGAAGGTGGGAGGGCAGAGGATGAATCAGGGGGAATGTCCCTTCCAAACTGGGAGAGTTGGAGGGCATGCAGAAGGAGCTGGGCCTGGAAATGGAGGAGGAGAAGGGAGCTTGCAAAATGACCTCCATGGATGAGAAAGTTGGGCCTAGTCCATGAAATGTAATGGCCCAGTGAAATGGTGTCCATAATATAGGAGCCAGTGTGTCATATTGGTTTGAGCATAGCTGAACTATGTCTCTGGAGATCAGATTTGGAATCCCAGCTCCGCCATGGAAAACCATTGGGTGACCTTGGGCAAGTCACACTCTCTCAGCCTCAGGAAAAGGCAATAGGAAAGCTATTCTGAAGATATTTGCCAAGGAAAGCCCTGTGATAGGTCTGCCTCAGGGTCACCATAAATTCAAAACCACTTGGAGACACACAATAAATAATAATAACAACAAAAGCAACGTCTATTATGTAAAATAGCAAAACCAAGAATTGTTCTTGGAATTTATATTATTTTTCTATATTTTCAAGCCTTGAATGGTTCAATCCACAGGTAAAGAAATCTGTAGATACAGAGGGCTATCATCATCATAATCATCATCATCATGAAAAAGTAGAGGGTCTTCTTTATCAAATTTGTACCAGGAGGGCGAATAAATGGTGAAGCGTCTGGAAACCAAGATCTTTGCCTTAACAAGGCTACAGGCCTCTTCCCCCACAAAAAACTCTAATGCACCCCTGAAAGGAGCTCCTCCCTCTCACTTCTTCTTTTTGTGGAGAGCCCCTTCTCCCCCCCCAATGTCCCTCTCTCTTCTCCTCACAACCACAATCACAACAACAACCCTGTGAGGTTCTTCTGCCAGGCAAAAGAGATCAGTCCTTCCATGATCTCCTTCTGGGTCAGAGGAGGGGGATGGAGGGAAGGCCTTGGCAGCCATTGCTTTGTGTGTGTGTCGGGGGGAGGCAATTGCCTTCATGCCATAGACCAATACCTCCCCCAAAAGAGAGTATTCATTGAGGCCTTTCCTCCTTCCCCCCTTGGCCACCTTTCCCTCCTCCTTCTAGGCCTGCCCCCCACAATCACCTTTCCTCTCCTGGCAATGGGAAATGGGGGCTCTAAGACTTTTCCTGTCCCCCTCTGAGAAGCAGCTCCCCTACACAACAGATACTCCATGCCTTCTGAGAGTGGTGGGGGATTAGGGGATGGGGAATTGGAGAGGACCCTGGTTATGTCCCTATCGCTGGATGTGAAATGAGTGCATCATAAATAAATAAACAAACAAATAATCTGCAGAAACCTCCAGACGTCCCCAGTGTCAGAATCCACCTTCAGTTAACTATTCAGGGTGTCTTCTGCCAGATAGATAGATGGATAGATAAATGGTAAATAGATGGATAGATAGATAGATGGACAGACAGCCAGAGGAATAAATGGATAGTTAGAGAGATGAATAGATAAACTGCCAGACAGTCAGACAAGCAGACAGACAGATAGAGGGATAGATGAACAGACAGATGCATAGATCGATAGATAGATAGATAGATAGATAGATAGATAGATAGATACATAACCAAACAGGCAGCAACTTTGAAATGAGTGGGGAAGGGTTCCATGGGGAACGAGCCGGATGGTCACGTAGGACATGGCATCAGATAAATTATGAGGGGCAATTGGGAATCTGAGCCCCATCCGGTATACAGCATTAGATCTCTGCGCCACAGGAAAGGCCAGGAACCAAATGGTCAAACCCCCCCCCTCCATTTTACAAATCAAAGGAAAGGTTCCTACATCAAAGGGAAAGGTGCTGGGAAACAACTCAATGGGAGGGGTTGGAGGGAATACTAAGGTTCTGATTTCAGTCTGGATCTTCAGTTTTGGCAAAGACGTGGCAAGGATACTTTGTTCCAGTTTCTATCAATAAATTTTCTGCTTCATCTGAAGTTTGTTGTGGATTTTTGGCCAGAGTATTCCCAAAGTCTCACACCTAATTCCCCTAAAAGCATAGCACTTGCGGGTGTCCTCCCCAGACTCCAGCATTCTGGGTAACAAAGGGCCTCATGAATCAACCATGGAACTAAGCAAGCTCAGGTAGGAAAAGAAACATTAGAGAACATTGCCATTGTTCTCTAAGCCATTGCAGGGCCAACAGAGGGATTTCACCCAAGAAGTCTCTCCAGAGTCTCAAAAGGCTTGAAGAGGGGCCAAAAAAGCCAGGAAACTTGGTCAGGGATGGGCTGAGGAGCATTTGGAGTCAAAAAGCATTTATCTCCATGGTTCCTTCCCACAAAATCCTATAATTGACAGTTTAGGATAGGATATTTAGAAAGTGGAGAGCAATAGTGACTCACTAAACTACAAATTCCAAGATTTCACAGAAAGCTGCTACGACAAACTATGTGTGAAAGGGATCTAGGAGTCCTAGTAGACCACAACTTGAACCTGGGTCAACAGTTTGATGCAGCAGCAAAAAAGGCCAATGTGATTCTAGGCTACATAAATATGGGTATAGTGTTATGGCAGGGGTTTGGACTGGATGACCTTTCTAGTTTCTTTCAACTCTTTGATTCTGTGTTATAGATTGTGTTCTACTTTGGTCTGACACTCACTTGGAATACTGTGTCCATTTCTGGTCACCACAATTCAAAAAGGATGTTGAGAAGCTGGAGTTTATCCAAAGGAGAGCAATAAAA